>JABCKJ010000301.1:0-26147 GCA_018850815.1 Asterophora lycoperdoides
GAAATAGAAAGATAAGTCAAATGATCAAGTACGAAAATGTTATCTGCGTCTGAACACAGCCAGTCGCCATACACAGCCGCGCGCCGGGCACGACGGGGTGCAATTCCTTCCAACACACGATTATATATATGACGCCACATGATAATCTAGAACGGTGCACGTTGAACATGCTGACCGACTCACGTCACCGTTTACTTACGATGATCGACTGCCGGCGCGCTCTGCATTGTGGACGATGCGCGCCTTCGCAATGTACACAACGATTCTCCCGAGGCGCAAGGTCCAGTCCTAGTGTTCTTCGTGTATTACCACAATAAGCTGTGGTATACCCGTTAGTCGGAAAACGAGTGTGGACGGCGCGCCACTGCCCTTACTGTCTTTGACAGGTGACGGTACTTGAACACGTCCGAGTCTGGATAATTCTGGGACCGCGGTCGTTCAGTAATGTGGACCTTCCCGCGGTCGATAGACAATAGACAATAGGGTACCGCTTACAACCACAAAACTTTATTCTTCAAATTGCGAAGTTGTGACACCGTAGAACAATTGCACCAGTCGGATTCGGTCCCATAGGGTTTCCGAGGGACCATGGTCATAGCGGAAGGTCGGGCCTGTGGTAGTCTATAAAACGGCACTGGCAGGGCGAAAGAGCGTCAACTCCAAGTCTCCAGAGAACCCCTCTCATCCTCTACAATCCTCTTCATCCTCAACACCAACAGTTATTCTCGCTCCATTGTCATGGATACTTTCACCACCGCCATCATCATCAAGGACATCTCCATCCCTTCCAATGAGGAGTCTTCCAGCAGCAACTTCAACGGAACCACTGGTTACAGTGTCGTTGCCGCGAGCCCCACAGATCTTCCCACCGAGCAAGAGTCCTCTGGCAAAATTGGCGTCACTTTGTACTGCGTCGTCGCTTGAGATACTCGCGCACGCTTCCTGGTCCTACATTGTGTAACATATTGTAAGTGACCTTCATCAAGTTGGGCCCTGCCTCCCTAGTTTGCTACGAGCTAAAGCCATTCCATTCCCTAGCACGCCCGCGACACACACTTCCACACACTTATTATCATTAAATCGACACTCAACGTTCGCCTCTGGCTCTTCGACTCCGCGTGCCGCCGTCGTTTCCGGAGAAGAGGGGAGTTCCAGGTGCGCGCGCGAGAGAGGTCGATCTACCATATCTTTGTCTCGTTCTTAGTACTCAGTTGGCTTGGCCGTTTTCAAATTTTGAGGAAGAGGTACTTACTAAACGTACTTTGGATTATAAGGCCTGTAGTAACAGTGAATGAATGGATCGGCTCGACATTCAGCTTTCCAGTGGGCGCACCGAGAAAAAATCAGCCAAGGGTCGGTCGTGTTATAGAGTGCAGTCTACAGAAGATTGAGCAATAAGTAGGAATGGAGAGATGGCGTTGAGATGGTGAAGGAGTTATGAAACGAACGAACAGTGAACACCATCATATCAATTTCATCGCTTATGGCATGAAGATCAAATATTGAACGTTCAACGGCTGCGTCTTTGCATACATCTCTCATTCAATGTCTCTCATCAACATTAGGCAAATGCAGGTCAGGCCATGTCCCTCCATTTTTCTTCAGTCAGTCCTGCTTCGACAAGTCTAAATATATCAAAATTTGATGCGCCACAAGTGACCCTCCGAATTGCCTCCGAATTGCCATGTACAGGACTCCCCACGCCGGTAGTGATCACTCCGAACTCCAAATGATTTACCTTAAGTAATTCCGAATTCATCGACGTCCTTCATCAACAGTTTGCACGGATATGCCTTCAGATTCATATATTCTGGCTTCCCTGCACCTTGAACTGGCATCGCAGTGAGACTCTTGCGCTCATCGCCACCAAAACCAAAATTCTGCAGCTTGGAGCAGCTAATTTTGATGACTTGCTGGACCCAAGAGTCGGAAACGCAAGTCTATCTGCTAGCCGTTGGAAGTAGACATGTCGCTGTGGCTTTCGAGCTTCCGCATCCTGACCATGTAAAAGTAGTCTGCTGTGTTTGACGAATTTTCTGTGACAAAAACGGAAATGTCCTGCTCAGGTCAAGAGGCCGTTGTACCAAGCCTGGGCCTTATACACTGCTGCGTACATACTTGTAGTGTTTTCACCAGTTCATGAGCATCTAATGCCAAGGAGTCCGCGGGAGTCAATTACGTACGGGCGTCAGGGCCTGTCAGTAAGTATGAGAACAGAACCAAAACTCGGTCGCGGGCGAATCGGGTATACATAGTCCATGCATTGCACACTTCACGTGGAGAAGGGTGTGAGGGGCTAGCGAAAGAAAGAATTTCGCAGAGCGTAGGCATTTGGATTAGTCGAGGTTTTAATCTTGTATTTTTGCTGCCTTGAGTGCTTCGTCTCTTTCCCGCCTCTCCCGTCTCCGTTTGACATCCCAGTTATACACCCGCGCAGTATTCACTTCCATGATCGTCAACTGCTCCCGCAAAAACTCCAGGTCCTCCACTGTGTTGCTCAGATTCGTTCGCGCAACTTCAAGTTTCGACTTCAATAACGCGATGGCGGCTTCCAACTTGTACGATAGCATTACGTTCGCCTAGAGATCATCAGCGAGTGTACAACAACGAAAACGGCAGAGAAGACGTACGCCGAGCCACAGATAGACTGTGTCTGTATCCTCCAGTTCCGCTTCGGCATAAAGGGTGTCGTTCAGTTCGAAAGTAGTCTTCAACGCCTTCGGAGGGCCGTCCTCCTCGAGTTCATCGAGATCATCATCGTCGTCGTCTGATGCCTTGCCCTTGCCTTCCTAACGTGATCAATCAAATCCTGGATCCATGCGAAGGAGTCATGCATTACTTACGCGCCGCTCCTGGAGATATTCCACCATATCCAGCGTCTTCTTGATATCGGGGATCTTCTCCTCTAGGCTTTGTCGCCGTTGCGTGAGATTGCCGTCCATGTATCGGTATTTGCTGCCCTTTCGTTCATTACTTGAGCGCACAGAGTGTGATCGGTTCTAGCGAGGCGTACGCTAGTGCATCTTGGAAGTTCTTCAGAGTACCCTCGACCTCAGCGTCTGGGCCACCAAGATACTCCTGAACATCTGCCTATCGTGATGCAACTCGTGAGCGAAATATAAAAACCCGTCACAAGATACTTACTCACCACAAATGGGGCTTTTGGGATGCCTCTAGGGTTCTTTTCAGTGGACAAGACGGCTTTGGAGGCCATATCTGAACACAAAAAGGTGAAACTTGTAAATTGTAATTGAAATTTCGCGACGGGCCCGGAGATGGCCGAAGCGGAGGTGAAATCCAGGCATCATATAAAAACTTTATTTTTTCGCCTCCCAGGATTTCTCTAAGTCCGTGCGATTCTATCTCTTCTCCTTTGACTGGTAACTCACATTAGATCCCTTATAGCCATCATGTCGCGGCTGATAGTCAAAAATCTACCAGCCTATGCGACGCCGGCTCGATTGAGGGAGCATTTCGAGCAGAAGGGCGGCCCAGGAGGTACCTTGACGGACTTCAAGGTCGCTTTGAAGCCAGACGGCACCTCGCGACGTTTCGGATTTGTTGGATATAAGACAGAGAAGGAGGCATTGGCTGCCAAGGATTGGTTTGATAGGACCTTCATTGATTCCACTCGAATCAGTGTCAACGTTATCGAGGTCCGGTCGTTCGCCTTCTTTTTCCATTCTCGAGGTCTAAATTTGTGCACTACAGGGTGCGAAGGATGCTCCTACTCCTCGTCCCAATAAGCGACCGCGTCTAGGTCCCTCGCCCACCGACGACGCCCCGCCCACTAAAAAGGCATCGTCGAAACTCACCGAGGACCGACCAGCAGACACTCAATTAGACGAGTATATGAACATCATGAAACCTCGCAACAAAAAGGGGCCTACTTGGGCGAACGAGGAACAGCCCCCTCCAGTAATACCTGTCCCTGAACCCGACGTTGTGGAAGATGTGACTACGGCCGACGATACGGCCCCGGGGGACGAAACAATTTCTGACCTTGATTGGATGAAGAAGCGGATGTCGAAGCAGGTTGATGTCGTCGAGAAGGCGTTCGAGCAATCCGATCATGAGGATGCACCTGCCGAGGTTTCGGCCTCTACAGTACGCTTTGCATATCTTCCGTCCTGGTCTTTGACTAAATTTTTCCACAGCAAAATGAACCACCAACCCAATCAGAACCGCCAGTGAACCCTACCATCGACACCATTCTACAAACTGCCCGACTCTTCATTCGCAATCTCGCATTCTCATGTACGGACGCTGATCTTCTCGAGCTCTTCCAACCCTATGGAGAAATTTCTCAGGTGAGCTTCACCTTCCCAGTCAGTTTCCTGCGTCCGTCTCGTACAAGTTGCTGGCCACGATGACAAACAGAATAGGGACATCAGACACTTCGGTGCATGTTGATCCTCTTGGAATCCGATAGTAGAAATATTTTCTGAGCATTTTTTTCTTCTCTTATCATTCAATGTCTGTTGATACTCATTGCTAACGCCCTTTGCACAGGTAAAACACTATTTTTCCCCCCGACCTTCGGCGAAACGATGTAAAACTTGTATAGGGACATCAGACCTTCGGGAATGTTGATCCTCTAGGAATCCGATAGTAGAAATATCTTCTGATCTTTTTTTCTCTCGTCGTCTATTGCATTCGCAACTCATGCTGACTCTACCTTCTTTTTCAGGTAAATGTCATTTTTCGTTGCCGACGTGATGAAAAACTTGCATAGGGACATCAGACCTTCGGGGATGCTGATTCTCTTGGAATCCGATAGTAGAAATATTTTCTGATCTTTTCGCTGCATCCTCATCGCATGGGGCAATGTACTGACTACTTTGGTTTCACAAGGTTCATATACCTGTCGACAGCGCAACGAAGCAGCCGAAAGGTGTGGCTTATGTCACGTTCGTCCAGGCAGCCAGCGCTGTTTCCGCATACGAGGCTCTGGACAGGAAGTCATTCCAAGGCCGCCTGATCCACATCCTCGCCGCGGTCGACCGAAAAGGCAAGGCTGATATCGAGGAGGGAGAGGGGCGGAAGAAAACCGTAAAAGATGAGAAGCAGGCGAAACGGAAAGCGTTGGCGGGCAAAGAGTTCAACTGGAGCATGTTGTATATGAATGTTCGTACATTATACCTCAATATCTCCTTGGAGTGTCAACGCTCATTTTGTGAAACAGAGCGATGCCGTCGCCTCGTCCGTCGCCGACCGACTGAACATCGATAAAGCCTCCATCCTAAACCCAGAGTCTGGAGATAACGCTGCAGTCAAGCTTGCGCTTGCTGAGACCCACATCATTCAAGAGACCAAGGCTTACCTCGAATCTCAAGGCGTCCTCCTTTCATCGTTTTCCTCCCGCGCACGATCCGACACTACCATTCTAGTCAAAAACATCCCCTATGGAACCACGGCCGAACAGATTCGCGAGATGTTTGAGCCCCATGGTGAGCTCTCGCGTGTGCTCGTACCACCAGCGGGCACGATGGCTGTCGTCGAGTTCGATAAGCCCGACGAGACCTCTAAAGGTTTCCGAGCGGTCGCGTACAGGCGTCTCGGCAACTCTGTCATATACCTTGAAAAGGGACCTCTCGGGATGTTCGTGGAGGGTGCTGTGCCCGGCCCGTCGACGTACGCTCTGCCGAAAGATTCTGCGCTCCGAGGCAAGAAGATCGCGGAGCAGGAGATGGGCGACGCCGCTGCTCCGGACGAGGAAGAGGAGGAGCCGTCAATCACGGGTGGCTCGACGCTCTATGTCAAGAACCTCGCCTTTTCGACCACACAGGAGCGTTTGACAAAGATGTTCCGCCATTTACCATCGTTCTCGTTTGCGCGGGTACAAACGAAACCTGATCCCAAGCGGCCAGATGGACCGAGACTGAGCATGGGTTATGGATTTATTGGGTTCAGGGATGCGGAGGGCGCAAAGAAGGCACTTAGCAGCCTGCAAGGCTTCGTTCTCGATGGCCATCAGCTGCATGTGAAGTTTGCAGGCCGCGGGACAGAGGAGGAGGCGAAGGGCAAGGAGTCGGTGAAGTCGAGCAGTCGAACGACCAAGATGATCGTCAAGAACGTGCCGTTCGAGGCCACAAAGAAGGACATTCAAGCACTCTTTGGGTATGCAGAGCTCTATTATATCTCGTGTTCTTTCAGTAACGGCTGTATTTTCAGAACGCATGGCCATCTCAAATCAGTCCGCCTTCCCAAAAAATTCGATTCCCGAACACGAGGTTTCGCTTTCCTCGATTTTGTTTCGCGAGCCGAGGCAGAGAATGCTTACGCAGCACTGAAGCACACACATTTGCTTGGGAGACACCTTGTGCTCGAGTGGGCCGAGGAGGCGGAGCAAGATTTGGACGTGTTGCGGAAGAAGGCTGGTGTAGGGTATGGAGATGGCAAGTTGATGCCGGGAAGAAAACGGAAGATAGACATGGGCAAGACAGGCGAGGAGGACGTTGAAGATTTGGAGGTCTGATGCTATGTTGCGCTTTTAACGAGAGTCCCTCCAATATACCCCGAGGAATCGGGCCTGATCAAACGGCGATACTCCTATCTCAATGTCCGTGTGTCGACCCTCGAAACGTATATTGTTCTCCTAGGGCGATACGTGAGGAAGTATAACGATTTATGTTGTATGCATAAGTTAGTATATTTAATATTAACGAACCACGCAACCGACCTCGAACCGCAACCCCCTGCTCATCCACTCAAGCATGAGCACCATCCCAACTTGCCCTCTTCCGCTTGTTATCACTTCGTAGGACTAGATCCTGCGGACAAACGGCACTCTGCCCCCGATGATGGCTATGCGACCTAGGTACTCCCACCCCGCCATTCACACTCTTCCCTGGAACGGCCGTAGACGCTGATCTGGAAGCTGCTACGCCCGCGCCAGCACTCACCCCCAACGCAGCCTGCCCCTGTTGGACCGGCTGGCGAAATGCGGCTGTACCCAGCGCCTTTAGAGACGCCGATGAACCTGACGAAGCCAACACGGCCGACTGTGCCAGATCCAAAGCCAGCCCTTGCCTGAGCTGTGCACCGTCATTCATATCACCCATGCCCGCCTGCCCCGCAGGTCCTCCCCCGCCGTCGCCGTCCCCTGCACCCATAGGTACGTGCCCAGGCCCGTGGTTATAATAGTAATGCAAATCAAGGAACGACAAATTCACGGTGTTGGATTCGCTAGGCGACATCGTGCGCCAGTTAAACGCGTCATGCGATACTGATGGGAGAAGCATCGGATAAGCTGGGTGCGGGTGTGATGGTGCCTCTGAGTCCGACGTTGTAGTGGCAGTTTGTGACGGCGGGATGGGCGACGCGAGGATATGATTGGTCTCGCTGTCGGACGCCTGTCTGTCCTGCCTAACGTAGCGACCATGGCGTTTGGTCGACATTTCTGGCTGCGGGTTCGTGTGTTGTTGGCTGGAACATACAGGAGACGCCACAGAGGCAGAGGTGGAAGCCAACGACGACGGTGGCTGTAAGCGGGCCTCTGTGCCAGGTGGGACCGATATCGAGCGGCCATGTTGCCCTTGCAAATTCTGAAATGCGGATTCGGAGGACCGGCGAGCGCCTCGTGCGCGTGGAGAGATGAATGGGGTCCCGGGTGGCGTCGAGTGAAGCTCAAGGTCGTGCGCAGAGAGGTCGACGAGGTCGTCAAGGTTGTCAAGGTTGAAGCGGTCGGGGGCCGACATAAGCGTAGACGGCTCCTGAGACTCGTCTTTCTGCTGGGCGCCAGATTCATCGGCCATCCCTGCGTCAGCCTTGGGGTTGTTGTCGTCGTCGAGTGTAATGCCAGTGAGCTCGATCTCATCGATACCGGTCAGTGCAAGCTGCATGGGGTGGATTCCGGTTGACTGTGAGATCCCTGACAGCCCGAGCCCAGCAGTGCCGAAGCCAAAGCCTGAGCCGTAGCTGGTGCTATTTGGATAATGTCCATGGTGAGGCTGGTGCGTCCTTGCACCGAAAATAAGATCACCAGCGTAGGTGGAGTGGTGAGTGAAGCCCCGGAAACCGCTTGGCGGGAACTGTTCGTCAGAGAAGGTCGAATGTGTGTCACCCATGCCGACTTCGGAGGAGAAATCATGAGGGGTGTTGAAACTGGGGATAAGATCATAACGATCGAAGACGCCGTGGTTGAGATTATGGAATGAGAAAGGAGAGGCGGGAGAATGGAGGTCTTCTGCCCTGCCGGGAAAGGATGATGATGAGGTGTTGCCGCTGCCACTTCCGGGGTCGAGGCGGGGGTTCGCAGAAAACCAGTCCTGCGTGCCCCATGCAGACTTGCCAATCATGCCACCGTGGGGATCGCTTCGTCGATGGAAGGCGGGTGAATGTGAATCACTCATAAGGTAGTCGGCGGAGAGGTTTGATGAGGTGGGAGAACCGGCCGCTGTCGACCAGGCGTGATTTGAGTGCGTGGGGGTGTTGATACCTGACGACCATGTTTGTGGCTGGCCGTCCATTTCGGTAGGGTATTGAGAGTTCGTTGGATTTAATGTAGGCATGAAGTCGGGAATGACAAGCGAGTCGGATAGCTGGTCGAAAGTGACCATCTCCATCTCGTCATCATCTGTGGAGGGGGTGAAAGAATCGTTGCCAGAGAAAGACGCGCATTTCTTTGGTCGAAAGGATGATGTAGAGACGTTGTCGACGAAGACAGGGGTATGTGGTGTTTTGAACACCGATTCTCCTTCCTCTTCCCCAGCGGAACTATCGTCATCCTCAGAGCAGGCTGTGCTCTGCGGTACGCTTTTAGTACCACCTCGAAGAAAGCCCTGGCTAGTGTGGGCTCGCCGCCTACTTCTGACAGGCCCGGTAGTGGACATTGCCAGTTGATCGTCGGTGGCGGCGCGCACCCGAAGCGGCGACCCATCTACAAGCTGCTTCTTCTTCGACGTGTTGCGAGGCTTATAGCCCGCTGCCTGATAGAGCTCAGGGAATGCATTTCTGAATCTGTCCCTCAGGTCCGTCGAGCGCCTGCCCTGCTCTCGGAAGACAGGATCCTTCACAATTGTGGCCCAAACTGTACCATGCTTCTCGTACCCGGCCTTGAGCGCCCGATCCTCCTCCTCAGTGAATGGTCGGCGCTTCTTGCTGCGCGTTTTTTCAAAAAGTGATGAACCATCTGGAAGGGTCGACCGAACTTTACTGGAGAGGTGTGTCCGAGCGTTCGGGTAATGTTCCTTGTAAGCATCCGGAAAATATGTGCGGAAACTTTTGCATGTCGGTAAACGCGCGATGTGAAGAGAGTGAACGGACATACCGGTCCTTGAGGTCCACGGGGGATCGATTGTCGAATGTAAGTGTCGTGTCACTCAGTATGGTCTTCCAGTTTCCTACGCCATGCTGCACACACGTTGAATGACGGCCCCTAGGATAAAAGGCACGAAACTCACGCGATTACACCCCAAGACCAGCATCTTAGTCTCCTCGTCTGTCCACTTCTTCCGCTGTTTCTTCTCCTGGTACGGCTCACCGTCCGCCCCAGGGGTGAGCTTCCTCATCTTCCCTCGCTTCTCCGGAACCAGGCCCGACGTCTCGGTTTCTGGTACATGCGATTCAACGCCGGTATCGTCGCGAAAATTCCATGCTTGGACAACTCGAGGTGAAGAGGGGAGTGCGAGCGACACCCGCCGTTGTTTCAGGGGTGAAGCTGCCGAAAATGATGTCGAGGCGGCGGGAAAGGGTGCTTTAAACGAAAAAGTCGACGCAGACGGCACTTGAAGGGTATTATCCAGCGCCTTTCTCGTGGCTGGAGCCTCGAGGGACGCAGTTGCCATGTCTGACTATTGAATGAAGTTGCTGGCCAATAACAGCCAATAACGTGATGATCCCGAAATCCCTGCGAATGTGAAGGTGACCAGAGGCCAGAAGATCGGAAATTAAAGTCAAGGAGGCAATATAAGGCGTTGAGGGGTCCAAAAGTTATGAATGACTTGAGACAACCCAGTGGTTAGTCACAACATTAGGTGATCTGTCGGACGTCAACTTTACCTGGTCTCTGCCGGGCGTAATACAACCTCTCTTGAGCCTCCGATATGGCTACACTGCGAGGAGGTAAGGGGAGTAGGGCAAGGGGGCGAGGGGGCACGTTGCAGAGTCCAGACGGTCGTCGCTAATGTCAAGTATGCATACCCCAATTAGGCAACCACACGACTCGATGTATGACATGCCAAGCTTGCTTCTGACCACAGCCATTCAAGCTTCAAGCCTCAAGGCCTCAAGGCCTATGAAAATCACATTCTGTATTCACGGACTACGGGGTATTATGGAGGGGACGTCAAAAACTTAAAATGCGCCAACGGATATAAACTGCTTCAAATCGGAACTCGTTAACCGGTAAAACCGTCCTCGAGGCCATAATAGATCTGCGGAGCATGTATCGTTCCATCCTCGGAAAGCATGAATCGATGGATTGAAAGGTGCGAGAATGAGATCTTATCGATGATTTAGGTGCTTGCTCCATACAACGGTGAAGAGGAAGCAGTAGCTGGCCAACGGTCAGGCCTATAGCCTGCCGGTTCCGTTGCACCAACTGATGCATCCCGTAAGTACAGGGTCGCCGTGAGAGCTACCACATCGATACCCTATCGATGTCGATGAGAATTCAAAACCATACATAGGTTTGGCCAGCGGATCGACATTTGTGACACTGACAGACGTCCCCCCCTCCCGAATTCGCTATTTTCGTTTCGGTTCGGACTCAGGCTCCAGGTTCACGGCACTGTTACAGTTACACAGGATAATAGACTGCTTCAACGCCTGTCTGAATATCGTTGAAATCCAGTCGTTGATTTTCCAGCACTATCGCGATTGTATTTGACGCACTGAGCACTCGGCTACCTGCAAGACCGTGATGTCAACATGTATTATGCCTACTATTGAACTGATGAATAATCTCATATTTCACAGAAGCCGCACTTGATACTTTATGGCATAAGCACTTGCCTCCCTGGTGAAAGTAATGCCTGGGGGTTGGTGGGTCACACGGGGAAATTTTTCGGTTCGAAGGTCCTGGTGCGTTAGCAAGTCAAGTCCTCTGAAGTATCGTTAACGCCAGACCTTCACACGCGCCATCGACGAAAGCAACTGGCCACGCATTGAATGTCATGCTCGTTGGATACGCCGTTTTGAAAATTATTACCCTTTGGAAATGGGGATCGATTCCACAAGTTGTTGATGCAAATAACTGAGGGCCCAGGATCCAACCGATGTGGCGTCCTTTGCGCTCAGGTCGAACATTCATAGGACGAACTCCAGCCATGTGATCAATACTGGTGGCTTGAAATGGAGGTACCAGGCATTTAGTAGGCGAATATTGAGGGAAAGAGATACGTGAGGCCAGTCTCCTGCCGCCTTCAGCTCGGGAAAATGCATGAAAGTGGCCGGGGGCGGCTAAAGCATTGCTCTGGAACAACCATATCGATGAAATTTACTCAGGCTGGAGGCCGAAAGGTACTTTATAGGTCGCTGCAACCATCCCAATCTTCGAGTGAGGGACACAAAAAACCGACGATGGGCTCGAACACACAAACCTTTACCTTACAGGTTGTCATAAACGAACCACTGCACTACGACGGCTTGGTAAACATCGCGACGTCCTCGCCTCATAGTGAATGTGGCGCAGACGGAGATCTGATTTCGATGTATTCTTGCACGTGCGCCGTGCACTCTATATATATTATGAAGGCGGAAATGATGTCGAAGGTAGGCGCCGCGCCAGCTGGTGGCTGCGAGTCCAATAGCTGGCAAAACGTGCGCGTGGGGCTTCAAGCAATGACCGTTATACTTTGTGATCGGCATCGGTGAATGGGACCAATGACATCATCATTGCACGTCATCGGTAGTCCACCACTCCTCCTCCTCCTCCTCAGCGCGTCATTAATGCAGGTCATTGAAGCCATGAAAGCCTATATAGAGTGGACCTCAAGCTTCAAGGACTTCTACACACCACACTGTAAACACGCTCACCCAACAAAACCGGTACCTTTCAACTCCTCAGGAAAAGTTCAACACACGCATCATGGTAAGTCACGGAGTTTCTTCATTGACAACTCTATACAATGTCTTCATCATATAATTTTAGGGTTCTATATTCTCAGCAATAGGACGTGGAATAAACGCTGTAATTTCCGCTATCGCCCGTGTCATCATGGCGATTGTCGGCGCAATTACCAGCGTACGCAACGGCAACTTCTATCTTTTTGTCTTTACTCAAGCTGTATCCAATAGGTCATTGTCGCTATATTCGATATCATCACCGACATTCTATGCTGCAGATGCTGTTGCTCGGGCTCGCGGAGAAGTCGCAGGCGTCGCATCTGAACCGGAACTCCATGACACACGACCCTTGGAGCTTACAGTATACCTTTTATAATAGTTTGCATTCGTGTCGTTTAACATCCAACATCTGTACCTACTATCACATACTCCAAAATAGTATATATGCACAAAAGGGACATTGCACGAGCCCATTTCAACAATGAAACCGAACACTGTGCTGCAATCTCCCGAGCCGCGATAAAGAGCGCAGCTCAATCCAGTGATCAGTCACGTATCTCCCCACCCAAGTCGCTCAAGTCCTTCCGAGGCCTGCCGGATACAGACATGCTTCATCACCTTCAACGTAATCTCGGGGACTTTCATGGTACTACCGAATGTCATGTAATTCAACGACCTCTTCACGAAATGAGCATCGAAATCTGCATTCCCCGTCCTATCTGGATCTCGAGTTTCCAGAGCGCGAAGCGCGAAGCGAACCTTAGGATCCACGACGACTTGTCCGAGGTTGCGCCAGAGTCGGCGAGGGGTGTAGAGAGAGGTCATCCTCCCCAGTCATCAATGCGACGTGTGTAACGAGGTGTGACTGTAAGGTTGTGGAGCGAGGTATCGAGTCTGCCGATGACACGATTGACACAAAGAAGTCTAGGCATGTCTATGCAGTCCACGTGGAGGGTCGTCAATGTCAATTTTGGAGGTGGGGCCAGAGCCAGGCGAGAAACACGGCCTAGTGCTTGAGGTGCCCTTGGAATATTCCTGGCCGGCCGGCGGCCACGTGCACTTCACCACAGTTGCGTCCTCTGAGCAGCGGGAACGCGTACACTGTACAGGAACCCCGCCAATTTGTTAAATGACAAAAAGACGCTGTTCCGGAGCTCGAGCTGCATGAGCCTTGGGAACGCCGCCGAGATTTTGCAGCGCAAGTAGCCGTCTGTGCAAGAGAAAGAGTATGTGAGGCTGTGAGCCTAGAAGCTGTTGATCTTGTGAAGGAAATTGACGACATACATAGTCGGCCATGAGGTCGGGGCAACCGGGCCTTGCCCTGCATATGGGGATGCAGGCTTTGAGCGACGCGCGGTCGGCAAGTAGGAAGTCGATCGTCACGTCCACTAAGTAGCTCTAGGGAAATTGTTATTCCCTTCCTTTCTTCGCTTCGTAGCCTTAGACGCGTCTATTCGAGCCCGGCTACGCGTAGCACGGCCTAAGGACATCGGATCGCGTTCACGTTGCTCCTATACAGCTAACGGTTTAGTCAGATTCGATTTGCTCGGATAGACTCACAAATCTAACCACGTTATGTAGGGATATATATCCGCAGTTCGCAGGGATATAAGCGCACCGGTTCTTACCTGGCGGGAAAAAAAGAGTGTAGGTCAAGGCAGAGATAAGTAAACCGCGCGTAAGTCTTGATTTCTTTTCTACCACCTCTGCCAATATTCATCTTGTCAGTCATCTTGTTCAGGATGCCGTGTACAACTTCGAATACATAACTTGTGAAAATTAGTGACAAAGTACAACAAATACGCCAAGGGCAAGGCTATACATACAGTGACTGATGATACACACAATAGCGTAATACGAGAGACGAATTGGAGAGTTACCGGGAAAGTTCAAGGCCAGCCTTTTCTCGTGACTGCAAGCGGCAGATGCGGGTGAGGCAAGCAGGGGCCACACAACTAATATCTTCCTAGAACCATGCGGACGACGGCGCGGAGAGGAGTTGTAGCAAGGTATCCAACACGGGAGAGCACGAGCGACGTGAGATTAGCGGGCTGAGCAAGGAGAGGGTACCTTGCAGTCTCCTCCTCGGGAATGGTCTCAAGCTGTATAGAAGACGAGGATGGGTACGACCGGAGCGAGTGTTTCGACGGCGAGTAGGACGGTGAGGCATGGATGCTGCGCTGGTGCGGGGCGGTGAACACCCATTCAGGAAGCAGGCGTGCAAAGAGCGATGGCCAAGGCGTGGGGGCAGCCGTGGTAGTGATCGTCAGCCCGCCCTTGCCTTTGCCTTTTCCCCTGACAGTGAGGCCCTCCAGCGTCTGTTCGATTTCCTTCACCTTGGTCTCCTGCTTCTCGTACTTGCGCTCGTGACGCTTGATGGTGCGATCCACGGAGTTTACTGCCTCGTCTACGTACTCATATACCTCCTCTGTGGCATCGAGGAGCCGCGTCTTGGCCTTCGCGAGCGCGCGCTCGAGGTGATCCACGCGCTTCATCATCTCGGCCATCTGTGCGTGCATGTCCTCGGCAGAAAGGTCGGGAGAGGGATAGTGAATGACATCATGAAGGTCGGTCGTGCGCTGCTTGAAACGCTCGATAACATGCGACCACGGCCGCATGCCTGTCGCGAGGACGAAGAGAGCAGTGCTGAACCACGAGACAGAGTTGTCACCGATGACAGCGGCAGTGGCGTAACGTAGAAAGACGGCACCGAGGAAGGGCGAGGCGGCAGTGAGCCCCAGAAAAAAGAACTCAAGAGCACGCAATTCGGAAGTGGCAGCTTGCTTGTAACGGTCTTCCCTGTCTGTTGCTGGGATAGTCGCGGCACGGCGACGTGGTCGGGCATTGCGATAAAGCTCCCAGGGAACTAGACGGCGTCAGAAAAAGGTTCATCGAGTTAAAAAAACTCTTCCAGTTACCTTCGATGATTTGATGCAAATAAAAAATAAGCAGGATAATAAGGAACGTGTTCTTGATATGGTCGCCGCCAGTAAGCCAATTCCCGATAGGAGACACAAGAGCCACAACCACGGCCAGATCGAACTCATACCACGCGCGTGTGTTGGGAGACATCGGGCTGGGATGCGAATGGTCAGCCGGCTTCAGATTGGTGGTATCTATGGGAGCAAGTGGGGGTGTTTGTCGGCGGAAATTCTGGGGCTCTGGCTCATCCTCTCCTTCTGCACCATCCGCTCCTTCGCCGTCATCGCTCTGTCCGGACACGGATTCTTCATCCGTTAGAATCGGTCGCATGTGCTTGTGCTTTGCCGCAAAGCTTTCGTCAATATCCGACGCCGCGATAAAGTCTTTCGTAGAGTCTGACGAGGTAACACTTCCGGACGCTCCGTTGCCGTTGAGAGTGATTGCGTTGGTCAAGTGCGATTTCCCGTCCAGTACGTTAATTCGACGACGAAGAGGTGTGCTAGTGGTCCGCACGGAAGATGTTTTTGTTGCCATTTTATCTAGAAAACAACGGGAGATGGTCGTGGCATGAAGCAAACAGGCGACTTCGGCGCGCTGTCAACGATGTCAGACTCGCTGACAGTGACACTGACAGGTCGCTGTGGAGCGTCTGGAACGGTCACGCGAGGGCCCTAGTATTCAACAAGTCACAATAAGGTGGCCAAGATCCGGCTTCACCGGACAACTAGGCCGCCACTTCCTCCTTTCCTCATCCACCCCTTTCCCCGACTCGGATTCGGGCACACAGAGACTTCGGCGCAAGAAGTTCCTTTAAGTGCCAATATAACCTTCTGACCACCAATTATCCTCCATTGCATCAATTGCTGAGCATCACCTGCTGGATGGTCTTGTGCCAGTGTCGAACTCTACAATCATCCACAACATTCCCCGACGCGTTTTTCTGATAAATACAGGTCTGAGTCTATCCAGGCAGACGGTTTATTACTCACAATGTCCAACTTACGGCTTCCACACGAGCTCATTGACATCATCATCGACCACCTGCACCAGGACAGGGTTGCTCTCGCTGCGTGCTGTTTGGTGTGCAAGGCGTGGCTAGTTAGTAGCCGGTATCACCTATTGACAGATGTCCTCCTTGGCCATAAACACTGCGACGATGTTCTTGCCCTTCCACCCCCCTCGATTTTTGCTGTAGCCGCCCGCAGGCTTATGCTCTCCGATAAGACCTGTCTTCCTCTCGGGATAGAGCACTTCTCCTCGGTCACGTCCTTTTATCTACGTGTCTCGACCCCAAACGAAGACATGTTAATGAGGTTACCCGTCCTCTTCTCGGGAATTACGTTGCTCGAACTGAATCAAGTTGTCTTCGAATCGTTCGCGGACATGGTACAGCTGGTCTGCTCCTTCCCCAACTTGGAGACGCTCACGCACTTCATGTGTCCATGGATTCAAGAGATAGACCAGCCACCCGTCGATCTTTGCCTCCCTCCTCGTCTGCACACGCTTAACATCCTCTCGTTGAGACTCCATGTCTTCTTTGACTGGTTCAACGCGTTGGAGACTCGGCCACCGTTATCCACTGTTCGCCTCTATGGCGTAGCGGAGCCGCACATGGCGTCTGTCGGAACTGCCATCGAAAATCTAGGTGACGGCCTGGAGAACCTCACACTCGACCTCTGGGACCATGAACATGGAGGTGCGCGTTCCAACTAAAATCCATTCCACGTTGACTAAACTACCCATATAGACCTTTTGGCTGAAAGCGTCGACCTAAGTCATAGCCCCAACCTGCGGTCCCTCACACTTGTCAACGGCTGGCCCAAGCTCCTATACCGCATCCTAATCACACATCCGCGGCACTCGCATCACTTGCACCACCTGATCCTCACCATTTACGAGGGTAAAGGAAACATCCCGAATCTCGAGCTCCTCGACTGGCGCGAGCTCGACCATTTTGTCACTTCTTCCCGTCTCATGGATCTAACGGTTCGCGTATACGCGCATAATCTGGTATCGAAAGTGGACAAGGAGCTGGTGGAGACAAGGTTCATGCCGATGGCGGCCAGAAAGGGAAAGGTCTGGTTTGTGCAGGAGAAGGAGAGGTTTGCGGATGTGAGAGCCAGATTGAAGGGGCCCATTGCAGCGCGCTCGTGGGGGGAGGAAGTTTCCAGCTGAGAAACCGTTAAATGGTATGTTGACGTGTCCTTGATTCGAAGCTATGAAGGCAGCTGAATTGCATTTCAACGTATTTAGCTGGGTAGACACTTGTGAAATGAAGTCCTGCCTGAGGCTGACTGGCATCGTATGGCAGACTCGAATAAGCCAGGATTAAACCCAAAGTGATGGAACAAAAGCAGTGATACCACCCAAGGTCTGCCCGCAAATAGAGGCATACACGTCGGGTACTTTCGTCGACACTAAGATACATTTGTCAACCCTGAGACTCAGAGGCCTGGGAAGCATTGTGAGGGCAGAGGCAAGCCGGCCCCACAATTACGAGCTTTCAGTCTGGGGTGGCTCTCGCTTTGTCGCCCGTCTTTGTTCCACTCGTTCCACGTATTGCAACCCCCCCGCCCCACGCTCACCCCCCTCCCTCTTCAGTTCTGGACAGCCAAGGTTGGGGAAAGGCAGCCGCATGATAACGATTTCATCCACGGAACTTTAGATGAAGAACGCACTAGCATGAATAGCAGGATGATATTGCGGAATCCTAGGCTCAGAACCACCCCCCAACAGAGACTGCATAAAGCAGGATCCAATTTCAGTTGTACTTGTTCAGATCAGCAAAGGGCGACAAGACGGTGACTTGCTGATTCCTGAAAAGCAGTGGGGGGTCCGGTTGTTTGTGTCGATTGCTTGGAGCTTTCCGTAGCCAAACAGAGACAACATTTGGCCGACGCGTCCCCTGAAGTCCAATTATCGCTATCCCTGCTTTCCCTCCTTTTCATCCACCATGTCAGCAGCAATGGCGGTCGATGCTCCCAAAGCTCCAAAGCTTGACCTTGATGATTTCACGGCTAAAGGTCTCTCTTTGACGCCACCAGCACTCCATCCATATTTCGAGAGTTTCCAGCTTCTCCATTCGCGAAGGTGCGCCTTCTTTCCAAATAATCAAATGGAACTGGTTTCTGACAAAATCACTTGCCGCGCGGTAGACTATGGCATCAGCTAACCCAAAAGCTTTTCCAATTCTTCGATGAGCCTCAAAGCCAGCCGTACCGGGTGGATGTCTTTGAGCGGTTCGTGAGCGATTTTGAGAGCAAAATCAACCAGCTGCGTCTGGCAGAGATGGGTGTCAAAGTCTCCAAAGAGATTGAAAGTGCGTATCCTACTTTTTGGAGTGTCATTAGATTTGTCAATTGTGATCAGACCCGCAAATACACCTGACTTTCCTCACGTCACTTCTTTCGCGGATCGACACGGCCAAGTCGCAAGAGGCACACGTCCTATTGCTCGCCACAATTGCCCATGCGAAGTTGCTATACGGAGATCTCGAGGGAACTAAAACAGACATGGACGCGGCGTGGAAGGTTCTTGATACGCTTGAGGGTGTGGAGAGCGTGGTCAACGCCGCGTACTATGGGGTGGCCGCAGATTACTACAAGGTGTGTAGCAGATAAACTTTCGTCATATGATCGCTGACCTTTGCCAGGCACGCGCCGAGTACGCGCCATACTACAGGAATTCATTGCTTTACCTTGCTTGTGTCGACACGGAGAAGGACATGACACCAGAAGAACGACTTGTGCGGGCGCACGATCTGGGCATCTCAGCATTTCTCGGCGACACCATCTACAACTTCGGCGAACTACTCATGCATCCGATACTGGATGCGCTTGTCGGCACACCACACGAGTGGATCAAGAAATTGCTGTTTACGTTCAACGAGGGAAATATCGGCAAGTTCGAGGCCCTTTCTCCGCTATTCCCTAAAGAGGTGTGTGTGATCTTAGTATTCTGCCTGAACCCAGCTGAAATTCCCAACAGCCAATCTTGCAAGAAAACTACGCGTTCTTGCGTCAGAAGATCTGCCTCATGGCGCTCATTGAATCTGTATTCAAGCGGAACGCCGACAACCGGACGATGTCCTTCCAGACAATCGCGGAGGAGACAAGGTTGCCCGTTGACGAGGTCGAACACCTGGTAATGAAGGCTCTCAGGTTCGTCGTCATGTTCCTCATGAACAAGCTCTTACTTACGCTTCGCTAGCCTTAAACTCATCCGTGGGTCACTCGATCAAGTCGAGGAGAAAGCGCAGATTACCTGGGTGCAGCCGCGTGTACTTTCAAGGGAACAAATCGGTCTCCTGGCCACGCGATTGGACGAGTGGGTAAACAAGTTGAATGCTGTAGAACAGCGGATTGCGCCTGAGGTACTCAGCACTGCGTGAGTCTTCGAAACCATGTGTATGTAGTATAGAAGTGCTATTTTTTCCTTGTACACGTACATGACACGCATGGAGTCTGGACTCTGGACTCTGGTCTGTCATGTCAGTTAACGGCTAACGGCGAATCGGCCAAACCGTCCGGTGCCTCATTTCTACGTTGTTGCTTGCAGACGCCGAACCAAACCCCACATCTATGTAGAGGAGGTGCAGTTGTCAAGTTGTCCTACCATGCCTTCTCTATCATTTCCCCGAGAACTCATCGACATAATCATCGACCATCTGCAGTATGACCGTCTCGCCCTGGCTGCCTGTTGTCTCGTATGTAAGGCATGGTTGCCTTCAAGCAGATACCATCTCCTCTCAGACGTTCGCATCGATTACCTGACTGCCCAAAGAATTCTTGGCGCAGAGACACTCTCGACAACTGCCCCGTACGTCCGGAGGCTCATGCTCTGCCATTTATATCCTCTTCCAGCAAGAATCGACGCATTCTCGTCGATCACGTCCTTATTTATCTATGGGTGTCTTCCATACGAGCAAATGCGCTATAAGCTGCCATCCCTATTCCCCCATACCACGTATCTGGAATTGTCCGGCACAAAATTCCAAACCGCTGGCGAAATGCTCGAATTATCCTGTGCTTTCCCTGAGTTGCAGGCATTGACGCTCTCCTGCGCTTGGGAAGATGACATACTCCCCCGAGAAGAAATTTCTCCACTCCCCACGTTGCATACCGTGAATCTGTGGGCAGGAGCGCATGCCATACTGCCCTGGCTGACGCGGACGATGCCACCATGTCTCTCAACTCTCCGACTGTTCAAGCTCATGCCAAGAGATATACCATTTCTTGTCCCCGCTCTCAGAGCGGCGAGCAAATCCCTTACGCGCCTTGAACTTGGCCTTTCCGCATTTCGCGACGCAGGTATGCCGATTTTGGACCTGGAAATACACTGATGTTAACTGTACCACTGCAGCTGCGTTTCTAGGCAAGATCAGCCTCTGCCATAGCCCTTCAGTTCGGGTGTTCATGCTTCACAACGCACCCTCATCCCTCTTGCAATCCCTCCTAAAAAGCGCCATACCGAATACCCGACTCCAAGAAGCCCATCTGATCACTGGTATCTGGGAGAAGGCCGCCCATCGAAATTTTCAGAATTCTTGGGCGGACCTGGACGAAGGCATTGCGAACCCTGCGGGGACTCAGTGTTGCCTGACGAACCTGACATTTCGCCTTGATACGGCACGAATGGATTTTCAAGATCGAATCATGGAAGAGATGAAGGGATGTCTCCCTTTGTGCACGGCGCGCGGTATCGTTCGTTTCGTCTCGGAGAGGGAACGAGCAATAGCCCGACGAAAGAGAACGACGGGACCAATTTCGACCCGTTCGTTGGGAGACACGCTGGTGTACTGAGTGACGCAAGTTCTCTGCCACCATAGCGAGTGGTGCGTCGCAGCTTGAGGGGGAGTCGTGTATGGGTGGTACAATTATGCCAGGCCGTTGAAGGATCACCCTCTTTATTTTTTTAAAAAAAAATGTAGGCATTGCAGTGTGCACAGCTCGACAACTTAGAGATCCCCAGACCGCAGTGGGAGGGAGGCCTTTTGAGAGCCTGTTAACCTGAGCTCGGTGCCATGAGGCTAGCAACTTGAATACAGCCGCCTTTAGCCTTAGCTCCATAAGCAGTTCAAAATCATCGTAGGTTGACTTCATGCTCCAAGTTCGGCGCCGCTCGGGCGATATTCCAAGCTGCCGAACCCGATGACTCGTGTAAGATCACCACTTGTGCACATCCAGTGAGATATCTGTTGTTGCCAAGTGGTTCCGACCGCGCACTTGGTCATTGTCCCAGACTCTGGGACCGAGCAAGAGAAGCTGGAGTTAAGTACAGTAGGATCGAAAATATGTCGATCGTGTACACACTGACAGAAAAAGTGGAACTGTGCACAGCCACCACTCTTATTTCCCAAATTGGTAACTTCATACAACCATCCATTTCCGGCGCCATCTCCTGGCGGGCCTTGACTTTTCCGCATTAGTGATTCCCTTTACTGTAAGAAATATGGGCCTCTACCCCTTCATTTCCCGCTTCTGCCCCTCTTCAGCGGACCGCTTATCCTGACTCGTATCCGCCCCAACATCATGGCCTTGTTTTCAAACAGGCAGGCCACTTGTCTCTTGCCCCATGCCCAACCAACAGTGCATCTTCGCAACGCGACTATGAATTTCTACACGCAATATCCACATTCGACCAGGAAGACTTCCTTGTTTTATTTTTGCTCTAATATGTCGCTCCCGCTCTCCTCTGGGACTCCACCCCTTCGTTCTATCCTTCCGTCGATCTCCACTCCGTCTGGTTTCCCGTCTTCGACGTGCTTTCACAGGCGTAAATACCAGACATGCGCGCCGATCTGTCCGTGATTTCCTTTACCTGCGCTGCCCTCCTGGCTGTGTTCATACCTGTTGCCCGTGTCCGCTGCAACATCGCGAACTTGGCTATCGTCGCGTGGCTCGTTGGGTGTAATCTTGTCCACGGTATTAACACTATTATCTGGGATGACAATCTCGACCTCCACGTTCCCATCTGGTGTGACATCGGTATGTCCTCCAAGATTCATCCTTTCGCTCGTTTACTCGACCGTCCGTAACTCTTACTAGTAACGAAACTCCTGCTCGGCGCCACGGTCGCGCTTCCTGGAGCATGTCTCTCCATCTCACGTCGCCTTGAGCTCGTATCATCCAGTAGAACCATCTCCAATGATCCCAAAACCCAGCAACGCCGTTTAATGTCAGAATTCGCATTGTGCTATATAATACCTTCGCTGTACATGGCCCTTCGTATGTTTCATTCCCTTTTCTGGCTTTAATCCTCCTCTGAATGCCCGGCAGATTATGTTACCCAAGATCACCGGTTTGATCTCATTCAAGATTATGGGTGTTCTGCGTCCATCCATCCATCCACTCTCGGGCTCTCTCTTATGTGGATACCTCCTATGCTTCTATGTTTCGTCTCCTTGATGCTTTCAGGTATATTTTTCCCGCAGTATTTCGTGCATCCTGAAATGTACTAACGCATCCTCATCTTCAAGGCGTCGCAATACACCACTCTTTTCGGATGCCTGCAGCTTCATTTGCCAACCACATTGAGTCACGCTCACCTTACACGTCGTCCATCTTCGTGCGCCGTATCACCATCTCAATCATCACCACGTGCACCCTCCTCGTCGCAACGCTATTCTCAGTCTTCTCTGTCTCTGTCATCCGACCTTGGACGTCATGGGATCTGGTTCATGCGGATATCACAGTCATTGATGTTGTTGAGTCGCAAGGCGATATCGGGAGCATCCAACTGGTGTGGTGGGGCGTTCCCGTGGTGTCGATGGTGTACATCTTACTGTCGTTCATCCTCGGCGAGGAAAGCCGCGATGCGTTCAAATGGGTTCGTGGCAAGATGTTTCGAGTCTCAAAGTGGCGCCCACGTGCGCTCGTTCTTCTGCCCATTCAGTATGTTGTTCTCTCTATTATGCCACTTGGTTGCTTACCTCTTTCACCAGCGTCAACAGGACAGAAACTGGACTGAAATCTCGCTCGCCGCTAAGCACCCCTCGTCCCAAACCCCATACCCTGGATCTCAAATCAGGCTGGGACGACATGCTCGACACCGAGAAGAAATTGAAGCTCTGGTCTCCTGTCGGGCGCAAATCCCCCAACTCTCTCAGGACTGCTTCTCCGCATCCCAGCCGCGCGGCTACCCCGAGTCCCAGCCCCACCGCTGCTACGTCGCCTACCGTCTGTGGTGAAGATGAAGCTTTCATTGCGTCCACGCTCGACTACCTGGGTTCTCCTGTAGCCAAGAGCCTGGGGATTACCCCACCTGCGCTCGTTTTATCTCCTCCCCCCGTCTATGTTTCGCCCGGGAAAGCTACATTTGATCCTACTAATTCACCAACCACTCCTACGACCACCCCCATCTCTCCACTAAGCCTCCACAACAAGTCACCTTCCCCTCGGTGTGTCCCGGCTGACGTGGAATCGGTCATCTCTTCCGTCTTCGATGCCGCCTGGCCACAACCACCTCCCTCCCCACCAAGGTTCGTCGCCGCAACATCAAGACACAGCCCCACATCGCCCTCGCGCTGCAGCTCACCTGGTGAGGCGGAGTACACATTTGGATCTCCTCTATACCCTTCGATCACCCCGCCGCATAAGCACTCGAAACCGTTTCAGGGCTCGAGCATCTCCTCGATCTCTGAAATCCCTGTGATTTCCTCCCCGCAGCCCAGGCGCGGACCCGTTGTCAAGAGCCTCAGGAAGACTTTGAGCCGCGAGAAGGCCGCCCATGTCGCACCGACCGACATCATTTACATGACGGTGGTCAAGGAGGTTGTTTAATTCATTCGTTATGCTCCATCATTTCCTCCTCTCATTTATGCTATGCTAATTTACTCCCCTCAAGCTCTGTATCGTTTGAAAGCTTGAGCGCTTTGTATATTGTTCCAATGATGGTCGATAACACGCGTTTTCCACCCTGGAGCAAGGTGTGGCATCTGACGGTTCCGTTATGGTCAGGACAAGTGAACGTCTAAATGGGGAATCCTCGATGGGTCGTCTCACTTGAGCGACACAAACCGGTGTCCATATCTGGGATAGTCGTTCGGTGCGCATGGTCTAGGGCGACGCTGGGCAAGTGTCCTACCGAAGACAAGGGAATCGCCCAACCTGTGTACAAGGAGGGAAAATCGGAGCCATGCTCTTAAACCTGGAGGAACGAGGGGTTTTAATCCACTCTTCCAGCTGGTTCTACCTCCGTGTACTCAAGCAGTGCTCCCCGGGTCTCGAGAGCAGCGCTCAGTCGTCTTTCACCATGTCCATCCCCAACGAACTGATCACCGCGCTCTCCTTCATTGGATTTATCTTGTGTTGCATTCCTTTCCCCTGGCACTTTGAAGGTAGCCACTTTCCTCCTCCACTGACCACTGTGGCTCACTCTCATCCTGCAGCATGGAACACTGGAACATGTCTGTACATGGCGTGGGCTGGCTTGGCCTGCCTCACCCAGTTCATCAACTCTATCATTTGGAATAAGAACGCCATAAATTGGGCCCCGGTCTGGTGCGATATCAGTAAGTCGCGTCCACACTCCTTTCGACGGTGTCTTACCTTTGTGACAGCGGCTCGCATCATCATTGGCGTTTCCGTTGCAATTCCTGCGGCATCCCTTTGCATCAACCGGCGCCTCTACCATATCGCCTCGGTTCGATCAGTCACTGTTACCAAAGCCGAGAAACGTCGTGCGATCATGGTCGACATTGCAATCGGCCTCGGTCTTCCCATCCTGGCGATGGTTCTTCGTATGTCGACCTTCTCGCTCCTATGTAGCCTACACCATTAATGATCTTCTTTGCAGAGTATATTCCGCAAGGCCACCGGTTCGACATCTTCGAAGACGTTGGATGTTTTCCTTACACGTATATGACTCCTGTTGGCATTGCGCTCGTCAATATGCCTCCGGTTCTTATCGGAGCTGTGTCTGCCGTCTACTCAGGTACGAATCACATTCTGCGCCCCACTCCCAGTTGTTCATGAGATATCACCAGTCCTGAGCATTCGCGCCTTTCTTAAAAGCCACCGTCAGTTCAAGGAGCTTCTCTCGGGCAGCAACAACAATCTGAGCAAGAACCGTTATCTCCGTCTCATGATGATGGCTGGTGTCGAGACTTGCTTGACCGTCCCTCTCGGCGTTTGGACCATCTATTCGAACTCGGTCGCTAGGCCTATCGCTCCTTGGAAGGGATGGGCAGATACTCATCTGGAGTTCTCTCGCGTCGACCAAATCCCCGCCATCCTTTGGCGCAGTGACAAGGCAACGGAGCGCGGGATCGAGATGACCAGGATCCTCGTTATCTTCGCCGCTTTCGTCTTCTTTAGTTTCTTCGGATTCGCGGAAGAGGCTCGCAAGAATTACCGCAGTGCAGTCCAAACTGTGGCCAAGCGCGTTGGTGTCTCTACTGGCTCTTCATCCTTCACCCTCTGGAGCTCAACTGGGTTAGTGACATCTTTTCCCTACCATTGTTCTTCCCGCTAACCCCATCATTAGATCGAAATCGAAAGGCATCACTTCATCGAAAGGTACCACTTCGTCTACCGGAAATGCCACTCTCCCCGTCCATGTCGAGCGTCACGTCATTCGCAAGCATGACTCCCTTGACTCTTTCTCTGATATGTCTGCATCCTTCGCTGACGTCGGTGGCGTTCTCGATGAGAAGAACGAGAATGATGAAAAGCCTTCCAGCCTTCCACGAATCTCTTATGATGGCGTTAAACTGCAAAACCTCACCGGCACCCTCGCGGACTTCAAGGATGGCCCTTACTCCCCAACTCCTTCATCCGGCGCCTCAAGCGTCTCCGAGCTGTCTCCCAGCACCCCCGAGGCTGTCGTCGCCCGGCCCGACTCCGTCTGCATCGAGATCTCCTCGGTGCGCCACCTCCAGGTCGGCGAGTGCCCTGACGCGCTCACCATCCCCGAACCCGTGGCTCCCCGCCACATTTCTGACGCCTCGCCCGTCTGATCGTCCTATTTCGCTTACTCCTCCAGATACCCCCTTTAATGACTTTGGGATCATGTTCGCAAGTTTCGCAACTACCACACCACTGTATTTTTAGCCTTTTCAGCGCTGCCCCCTGCCACCCGACTACCCTATGGCCGTTCTTAATTTCTTGTTGTCCAAAATCTTACCACGTGTGCTAGTACCAACACATCACCATCATCCACTTCATCCACTCATCATTACCATTACAACTTCAACCTGTAGCCATTGTAGCCTTCTT
>JABCKJ010000302.1:0-26094 GCA_018850815.1 Asterophora lycoperdoides
GTAAATTGGATGTCCCGTTCGCTCTCCGTACTGTATATGTACTAAAGTACAAATGCCGGTTCTAATCCCATTCGCTGTCCTTGATCACGAATGGATCATGGATTCATGATTGATGTCCCACCTCGCTTCGCACTCTAAAGCCAGCTTGACTGCTATCACCCAGATCATGATCGACCTTGGACTCACCACAAGGCTCGCTCTCGTGGCCCAATCGTGGCCACACAGCCGTCCTCCGACGCCCTTCCGTCCCGCGCGAATACTGCTCATCCAAAAAAAATCACGCACATCAGAATAGTATCAGAACGTTGGTCCGAGTCGGAGGCTTTCCCTTGGCCTTGGCTTTAAGTTAAGCGCCATCTAATATCTATTAATATCGGTCATCCCAGCCCAGAACGCATGACATTTATGTGCGCAGGTGTTCGGCGTTCCAGTAGGAGTCGCGCGGGAGGTGCTGTATGATTTTAGGGGAACAGGGGAACTATGTATACGTCTCTAAGTACATGGGCCCACTGCATGATGCCCATTTTCGGGGTCGACGCGCGTCCTGAGGCGGCGAATTCATTTCTGGGAAGCTTGGGTTCTTACTTGTGTACTTAGTTGGATGTGAGCGGCTCAAATGTGTTTCTCTAGACAATTCCTCGTACTTATATGTGCATGTGCTCGGAGCGTGGCTCACCTTGGGCTGCTTGGTAAACTGTGCACCGACAACGACATCCGCACATCTCGGCAAATGCCACGGCGGCACGTGGGGACCATGTTGAACCTCGGTCGGAGGTCTTCCGTTTCCTTGAATCCTTCGTCTCAACTACACAGCGATCTGACCTTGGGCAGCTGAGAGCACTCCCGTTCACTTGCATATCAGAAGCTTGGGGCTATGTGGAAATCGACATACCGTTTTTGACAATGCAAGGTTCAACTGTCTGTGGATCCCGAGGGTGTACACTGTTTTCAGAGCCGCTATTTACGCAACATTTAGGCGCCATGGGCAATGCACCGCGCGCTGTGTCCAATGCGGAATTTTTGAGGAGCGGTTGGGTTGCCTCCCATGCATCGCGTCACCTTCTCCAACTCTTTGTCCGACGCGTTTTCCAATCGCCGACCACTCTGTTTCAATAACACGGTCATTCGTCACCCAGCCATGCCACTCTGCTTTCCTGTTCTCCGTTGCGCCCAAAACGTCGAGCCATCTCGTTCCACCCATGCTTCTCGTTTCCAATGTCTTTCGCGAGCGATAGCACAGATCTCTCCACCCTTTCTCTCCTTTTTCCACAGTATTGTCAAGCTGCTCCACTTCGCCCCAGAGCCTTCCGACCGCTGTCGGACTCTACGCTGCGAGCGCTATTATCATCCCTTTCCTGGATAGAACAAGGCAGGCCCGTCCGTCACCTCTAGTCCGCAGCTACGCAATCATGATGGAGAATTTATTTATCATGGTACTACATGGTATTGTAATCGCAACGAACGGCTAACGATAATGAATATGATGGCACCTCATCCGCCCGCGAACATCATGTTATGGTATTATATATACTTAAATTATTGCCGCTGCATCGCATCACCGTACACTTCTGGCGTGACGGGTGGGTATCACGATCCACCCATCAGTGCCAGAAGTGGTAACGAACGGCTTTCTTTGCATACTGTGCCGAAGCTCGGACCGTTGTATGAATCCTGTGGAGAATCAGGGGTCACAACTTGCATGACCTCTTTCTTGATGACCACCCCGGAAGGTGGAAAGGGGATTGTCCTCTTGTCTGTGGAGGAGGTCACGGAGGAGTGGGGTCTTGCGTGCGCGCGTTCACTGGCACTGATTACGAGGTTGAATGTGATTCCCTGCCGTGTTATCCCGTCAGCGTGTTGACGTACAGGAGGGATCTCAGACTTACAATTATTTGAACGATCTATGTAAACATGATCATGTGCGTTAGCAGCAGGCTCCGGGATTTTGATGGCAGACTCACTACGCGTGAAACGGGAATCTGGGACGTGTGATGCACCGGGTAGAGGATTAAAAGGACAACGAGGGATACCGAATAGATGAGTCCTGCCTCAACCGTTACACGGATAGCCCTCGATAGGGGGTCTTGGAGTTTCGAGTTGGACTTGTAACGGGATGCATCCCTCTTGACATTCCATATGCGGCAAACGATGAGCGCAGAGGTGGCAAAGTTCGTGGTCATCGTGAAAGCGATGAGGGAGACGTTGAGAGGTACCAAAGGTTTTCCGTTGTTCGAACGCTGGTTTTGGGTGCCAAGAATGGCTGCAATGACGCCACATGCTTTAGATGACGGTCAATATATGTCCGAGAACGCAAGGAAAGTGTAAACGCACATGTACCAACCGCTGACGTGATGACGGGAAAAATAATGACCCGTATTCGTCTATTCCACACGACGAAACATCGATATATCTGTGGCAGATTTAGCGGATGTGCTGACTTTTACTTGGAGAGGCTCACGAGGATCATGTCCCCAAGGAAAGTCTGAATGATGAAGCAGACGAAGGATGCGGCGTCCCACCACTGATGAATCCCTTCGGCTTCGACGTTCGTTTTTGGATCCGGCTTGGAAAACAGAAATACGTTGAAGTCCAGAGTCACGATTGCGTCGAACGTAGAGACCGTGAAGAGCGTAAGTGTAGCGCCCAACATAATGGCATGGATGTCCCCTTTCGGCCTGAGCCTGCCACCCGCCATCAGCAAGGCGGTGAGGCAGGCGAAAAAGGAGATGATGTTCATCCCTGATATCAATGGAGTCAATAGAGTGGCCTGCTGGAAGACCCAACCAACGTACCATATGCCAGTGATCCCAGAAAAAGGGTTGTAACGCTGGACAACCTAAGCGTATACGAGGACATCGCAGAGGCTGTCCAATGGAGGGTATTGAACTCCACAGTGCACCATATATACTACAGAATATCCTGACGGCGCGACCACCATGCCTCCTATCCTTGGCCTCCTGAGCGATGCCGGGCCCCGGTATTCGGCAGGACATTGGAGGGGGCGTCGGCACATTGGTGGAGGACACCAAGTTATGGGCGAATTAAAGAAGAAATGGAGATGAAATACTTTTGACAAGGCCAGGAGAAAGACACGTGGAGATGTGGCGTTACGGTAAGTTTGCGTTGCAAATTGCAAGCTTCGCATAACATGCACAGGCACAATTGCTTTCACCTTCCATACCTCCCCAAGCGTTGGGCGCATTCTAGAGTGTGCTGACGGCAGACCATGCTTACTATATGTGTCAAGTTTTCTATGTTATGGCCTGTTGAACCATCCTTTTTAGTGGGTGACGAGGCCATAGGAGGCTTAGGAGGTGACAATTCATTAATCATTGCTTCCGTAGATCTTATCTTATCTGACCCGAGATTTTGCACGGAACCTTGCAGTGGAATCGAACCTCAAGTTGAAATTTTCAAATTGAAGATCAAATCGACTTCTCATCATTCAATCTCGTTCTTCTGGGGCTCAAAACTATGACAACTTCGTATAATTTGCATGAGGGAGTTCTTAGGTTCTACTTGTCTCCTATGAGCGCGGCACCGATCATGGTGCCAACTCACACGGACTCGGAGGTTTGAGACATTTATGCAATAGTATTTATGCAAGCACTTGGCGAGTCGGAGCTGCGCAAAGCGCTCATCCTCATGGATAGTACTCTGGCAATCCTCCTCAGCCTGTTTTTAGGTTCCGTGGGTTACGGTAAGGGAATTAAACGTGGAATGACTTGGTCTCACAGGCTTTTAAATCCTAGGAATCAACCTAATCACGTTCTTTACATGCATGCTTGCACTTCTGTACTCGGGCGGGAAGCGAAAACCGATCCGTATGCTCAACTACCCTATGGTGGTGGCTGCCTGTGCCATGATAACGGTCGCGACGCTTGATCTCGTGGTCGAAGTCTGCCAGAACGTTGCGCTATTCGTGGACCAAAACCTCGAGGCTGACCCGCGGGCTGGTAAATCAGGCTGCTCTACGTGGTGGACTGTAACTCTGTTCAGTTGCTTTGTCGCTCAAATGACGATCGGTGATACTATCCTTGTGCGTTTCAACCTTCTCAACGCCCTGAGGGTGCTAATTCGTCGCAGATCTACCGGTGTTTCATTGTTTGGAATGGAAAATGGAAGGTCATCTTGTTTCCTATTATATTGTCGATGGCTGCAGCAGGTGCGTGCCTCTAATTATCTGGACGGTAGATTTCTTATGCTCTCCTCCAGGTTGTGGTTTAGCCTCCACCATCATAGCGTCCACTACAATCCTCCTCTACAGTCTTGGAGAAAAGACTACGCCACTGATCACCACCATGCTTGCGGTGGCTTTGGCGTCGAACTTCACTTCTTCATCGCTCATCGTTTTCCGCATCTGGACAATTCACAAGGAATCATCGCCTTATAAAATTAGAAAGTCTGGTGACCATTTATGGAGAGCAATCCGGGTCACTATTGAAGCAGGTCTTCTCTACACCGCGTCCCTGGCTATGCTGCTAGGAGTCTTCCTCACCGGCAGCGAAGCTCAGCACGCTGTGGAACGCGCGGTGCGTTTCTATTTTGTCCTAACATGAGCATCTACTGATCCAATTCTCTGCGCGGTCTACAGATCGTACAGATCATCGTAAGATCCCCCTTTCGTCAGAACCCTACCATTGAGCCCCTATTGAAATATTTCATAGGGTATCACGTTTAACCTGGTCATTATCCTTGTCGCAAGAAAGCGTTCGGATACCCATACCCTTTCGACCATGCCCACGACACAACCACCGCTGGTGGTGGACCTGGATCCTTCCGTCGCGTCTCAAGACTCCCCGATTTCCTCAACAGACTCGAATATCAAGAAACGCTCGACTTAAAGCTCGTGGCAATATCCTAATACCAAGGCGGGTGGCGGATAGTTTTACCATGTTACATTGGCGACGAGATATTGTAATTATATTCTGGCACTGCGCCTGTCGGCTTCATTAACAATTTCATTGAACCTTTTTCTGTGCTGCAAGTGCCGAACGATATGTGAGACGTTGTCTCTATCTTTCAAACACTTAAGTGGGCCCGCTACCAGGCCGGTTCTTGGGCTACGGTAGAGTCGGCTCAGCCTCTTCGCACAGGAATGTATGATGGTTCGCGCTCTGGTAATGCCCTCTGTCATTCTACTTACCTAAGCTGACCAATGACCTGCCACTAGGAACGTTTAGAGTGGCGCAGGAGCCCTACTCCAACAGACCGTTCCAGTGTCTCAGCTGTGGCGGAGAAGCCTGCCCTTCGACTTAGCTAAGTTGAGGGGGCACCAATGGGCGAGTCATCTGGATTTTAAAGCGCCTCATCAATTACCCGATGCGTTGACGCCACATCAATTAACCCATGGGGCGTTGACGCCGTGGCAACAGTCTGCTAGAACGCCAGCCGCCTCCCAGTTGATTTCGCATGCCGGTCACATGGCAAGTGCGCGGCGCCTCTATTTCTCGTTCACCGAACAACCGGAGCAGTTGATGCCATTCGAAAATTACTTCGGAAAGAGGCGTCGCTCTGTGTTTACCCTTATCGCACTGCCTCCTCATCTGCGGCATTTCCCCTCATCCACCCCCCTGCCAAGTATCCATGTCCACTGACAGGGCTGTGAGGCGAGTGTCTCAATCAGCAGCTACATTGGCTAAATTTGGACGTTTGAGACATTTGCATCCGCAACTCAACTAACACTACCACCGTCAAACCTTTACTCTCGCCATCGGCGGTGCTCTCACAGTCTTTCACTGAACTTTTCGGTTTTTACCCGGGACCTCTATGGCTCCTTTGCCTTTTGTTATGAGCTTGTTTTTCGGTTCTGTGGGCTATGGTATGTGGCAACATCGATATCCCATCCACGACTTTTCACCGACTTCCCGACCAATCCAGGGATTAATACTATCAGCTTCGCTGTCTGCATTCTTGCGCTGACGTTTGACCATGGGCATCTTAAATCGGGTCGACGAATCAAGTTTCCGATGATTATTGCTGCCTGTGCAATGATTTTGATCGCGTCGGCAGATATGGCAGTCAACCTTTGCCAGACCATTGCGCTTTTCGTCCAGGGGAATTTGAATGCAGATATTCGGGTCGGCGGCATGGATGAGTGGTGGCCATTAACGCTGGTTGTGTTGCTTTACGCTCAGATGGCCGTCGGGGACACAATCCTGGTGCGCACTTCTTACCATAACAGGGACTCGGTGTTAATTATTGAGCAGATATACCGATGTTACATTGTGTGGAACCGAAAACTGAAGGTTATCGTGGTCCCTATCATATTATCACTAACGGCCACGTGTGAGTATTCATGTCAGCCTGGGCAACAAGTCTCTCACTTACCACGCTGTGATTCAGGCTGTGGTATAGTCTCTGTCATCATATCGTCGTCCGGTCACCGTAAACGCTCGACATCAATGACGACGGCCGTATATGCGGTATCTCTAGCTTCAAACTTGCTCACTTCGTCGTTGATTGTTTATCGCATCTGGACAATCCACAAGCAGTCTGTGCACTATAAAACGAGTGGCAACGATGACCCCCTCCGGCGGGCAATCCGCCTCACCATTGAGGCCGGTCTTTTCTACACCGGGTCTCTCGTCATTCTTCTGGCAGTTCATCTTAATAATGGAGAAGCCCAACAGCCTGTTTCGCGCTCTGTGTGTTTCTTTAACTTACTGCGATCATCATATAACTGACCCGGCTGCCTGATCCATGACAGGTTGTTCAAATCATTGTATGTTTTCTGCCATTGCATTCATTCAAGTGTAATAGTATGGCCCACAGGGGATAACATTCAACACGGTCATCATCCGCACCGTGCGGCGGCAGAGAGACTCCCAGCTTCTTTCGTCACGAGAGCCGCCGACGATAATCAACGCGGAGGGGGCATCCGAACAACATCGTCCAGACGATTCCTCGGCTTTTCATATTTTCCCGGCTATTGAGAACATACAGAAAAGCCGAGAGTCCAGCCAGTCACACAATTCTTCCGTAGACGTCGGTAGTTAGTTTTTTGACATACGTGTGTAGTCAGCTGAAGAACTAGGGAGGTCTTACATGAGCCATTCACTGCGCCAGGCGATCTCCACCTTCGATCGAGGAACCGATGGATTACACGAAACAGAATGAATAAATGGACGAGTACCCCAAGAGTGATCGTCGACTGGGCAGTGGTTGAGACATTTTGGATTTATATACATTATCTGCCGCGCCACTCCCTCCTCCCGACGTTCGCCCACGCAATATGTCCTGATTGAAAGGATCTCTTGAAACTCAACATGTTCATACCAGCTTCTCTGCCAATCCTTCTTCAACTGTTCTTCGCTTCTTTTGGCTATGGTACGTATCATAGCTGAAACACAATAGACTACATCGAACTGACTTCCTGACAACTGAAGGAGTCAATCTCGTCAGCTTCTGCGCCTGCATTCTGACGTTAGCTGTAGCTGACGGGCACCTCAAATCGCGGTCAGAAGTAAACTGGATGTTGACGGCAGCCGCCTGCACCATGATGACGACCGCCACAACGGACGTTGTCGTTGAAGTTTGCCAGAATGTCGCGCTGTTTGTAGACGAAAATCTCAATGCATACCAGCATTTCGGTAACATATCCGGGTGGTGGAGTCTAACGAGGTTTGGCTGCTTTCTTGCTCAGGTGGCTGTCGGAGATAGTATCCTCGTGCGCCACCCTCACCTCATGCCCATCGAAAGACCCGTGTTCTGACTGCGAACAGATATATCGGTGCTTCGTGATCTGGAATCGAAAATGGAGGGCCATTGTGGCCTCCATACTGTTATCGGTCACTGCGACAGGCAAGTATCCAAAAGATTTCCGTGCAACAGATATCTGACTTCACATACAGCATGTGGTCTAACCCTCCTCATCTTAGTTACGGCCAAATTTATCGATCAACATCGCCACAGCCTTATACCTCTTTTGACATCACTGGTGGTGGTGGCGCTGGCCTCGAACATCTTGACCTCGTCCCTCATCGTTTTTCGCCTCTGGGCGGTTCAAAGAGAGTCCGCGCGTTATAAGATGACCGTTCAGGAGGACGGCATTGGCCGCGCGATCCGCATCAGCATTGATGCGGGTCTTGCCTACACGGCATCTCTCTTCGTGCTTCTCGGATTCCATCTCCAGCTCGCGTCCGGGCAAGCTCAGGATGTTGTAATGACTGCTGTGAGTTCCTAGGCCTATACCGACATCCGTTAAACCGACAATTCAACTGACTCGGCCTTTTGGTAGATCACTCAAGTCATTGTGAGCTAATCGTTCATTCTGGGCTTCTGTCAACTGAAAGAATGTATACAGGGTATATCATTCAATCTGGTGATCATTCGCATCGTGCGGAACGACCCAAACGAAGAGATCCTTGCATCCATCATGACGCTCCCTGCACGTCCCGTGGCGATCAAAAAAGAGGTGGTTGTATGCCACACTCGTCCAAACGAGTGCCCTTGGCCTATGGGAAAAGAAGTGAACGTACTGGATGACTTGAAGCCACGATCATACTCCCTTGCCCCTTCTGATTCAATACAGGAATAGCTTCGGTCAATGCATGACTTCATGGTAGGTGATCGGAAATCATACTATCAAGTAACATAGGTTGTGGGATTGAGCAATATGTGTTTCTGAGGAACGCGTTACTGAGCATGATCGGCATCAGGGTACTTATGCACGCGCGGTACGTGCGCGGGTTGTCAGGGGGGAAAATTTCGGAATTCGAACCCGTCGGTGGGCCCAACTTTCAAGTTCGCGGATGTGCATTCGGCGCGGCTCAAGTCCGATCACAGCGGCCTTTTCGGCTTGGCGCTGGCGTGCTTGGGGGCCGCGCCCTGAAGGCTGGTGAGGGGTGTGGGTCGCTGACTGAAGCAAAACTGCAGATGATGAACAGTGCGATTGAAAGGGGCGGTCCAGCCGAGATCCTCTACTACTTGGAAGGTGGAAACGTCGCGGACAAGAGAACCGAGGTCGATATGGAATGAGTTCTATGGAAAAGTCGAAAGACAAGCCATATTCCTTTCAATGAACTCTGGGGCGACAAAGAGTTATACATGAGTGCCTTTACCCATATCATTATCAAGTGCAAACTTTTACATGTGCCCAGCGCGAGGCTTCCTCGTGAAACGCGTGTGTGAAACGAGTTCCACTGTAACAGCCTGTAAAATCCCAGTTAAATGGCAGTAAAAGGGTGTGCAAAAAGACGTATCGAAGAAGAAAACTTGATGGTGGTGGTTGGCCTTGAAGCCAACTTGAAGAGTTGACTACGCGGTACCGTGCGGCGTCCCAGCTTCTTTCATCACTTTCGTCACGACTCACGACAGCTGCCGACAGTAATCAATGCGGGGGTAGTCTCACAACATTGTCCAGACGATTCCTCGACTTTTCTTCATTTTCCGGCTGTTGAAACACGCAGAAAAGCCGCGAGTCCAGCCAGCCGCACCATCCTCCCTCCCCTAGGCGTCGATAGTTAGTTTTTAGACATACGTCTGTACAAGTAGTAAGATACGCTACTCATGCATCACTCAAATTTCGTTTCCTTTGCCTCAATAGTTCTTCAGAAGGAATACGGAGGCCATTCAAAGTTGCATGAGCAAATAAACTGGGCCAGGCGCCACCGAAACTGGATGGACGGATGGATGGCGGACTCGGCCTTGCATTAGACCTAATGCAGTACTTAGATCGAAAAAAAATTCTGGAAGAAAATCTACAGTTCCTGACATGCTTCTCCGACTCGTCGGACTCCTCCTAGGTATCATAATTCAGTACAACTCTCTCATGATCTCGTGATAGCCTGCTTTTCTATTCTAAATTATTGCTTACAAGTCAAGACGCTCGTAAACTCACTTCAGAATAGCCCGTCAAATGCATTGCCCGCGACTGTGGAGTACACCCGCGCCGCGGTCGCCCGCGGTAATTGAGACATTTGAGTTAATATATATACCTCTTCCTCCTCTCGACGTTCAAGTCCGTGCAATGTGTCCTGGTTGAACGGACCTCTCAGAACTCAAAGATGTTTCTACCAGGTTCTCTGCCAATCCTTCTTCAACTGTTCTTCGGTTCTTTCGGCTATGGTATGTTTCAACTTTCATGCTACCTGAAACCCAATATTGAACTGACTTCCTGACAACTGAAGGAATCAATCTCGTCAGCTTCTGCGCCTGCATTGCGACGTTAGCTGTAGCTGACGGGCAGCTCAAATCGCGGTGTGAAATAAACTGGAGGTTGGCGGCAGCAGCCTGCGCCATGATGACGATCGCCACAGTTGACGTTGTGGTTGAAGTTTGCCAGAATGTCTCGCTTTTTGTGGACAAAGATATCAACGTCGACCAGCAGTTCGGTGGCATCTCCCAGTGGTGGAGTCTGACGTGCTTTGGCTGCTTTCTTGCTCAGGTGGCTGTCGGAGACAGTATCCTCGTGCGCCACCTCTCCTAATGCCCATCGAGAGACCCTTATTCTGACTGCGAACAGATATATCGGTGCTTCGTCATCTGGAATCGAAAATGGAGGGCCGTCCTGTCCTCGATGCTATTGTCGATCACTGCGACAGGCAAGTATCCAAAACATATCCGCGCATCATGACTCGCAGTGACTCCCCATACAGCATGTGGTCTATGCGTCATCATATTAGATTCGTCCACATTCGTTGGTAAACATCGCCACAACCTTATACCTCTTTTGACATCAGTGGTGGTGGTGGCGCTGGCCTCGAACGTCTTGACGTCGTCCCTCATCGTTTTCGGCCTCTGGGCGGTTCAGAAAGAGTCCGCGCGCTATCATATGACCGTTCAGGAGGACCGCGTCGGGCGCGTAATCCGCATAAGCGTTGATGCTGGCCTTGCCTACACGGCATCTCTCTTCGTGCTCCTCGGATTTCATATCAAGGCTGGGCAGGCTCAGGATGTGGTGATGCGCGCTGTGAGTTCCCATTACCTACATTCGTTGAACCGACACTTCACCTGACTCGGCCTGTTGGTAGATCGTGCAAATCATCGTGAGCTAACCGTTTATACTGGGGGTGTCTGCCAATCGAAAAAATTTACAGGGTATATCATTCAATCTGGTAATCATTCGCATCGTGCGGAACGACCCAGATGAGGAGATCCTTGCATCCATTATGACGCTCCCTTCGCGTCCAGTGGTGATCAAAACAGAGGTCGTCGTCGATACTTGCAACGAGTGGTCTCCACGCCCTCACTGGTCGACGGGGAAAGAACCAGTGGATGACAAGCCACGATCGTACTCCCTGCACCTGCACCCTTCTGATGCAAGGGAAGACTAAGTAGTTCCGAGCGATGTATGGGGAATATAGCTTTAGGATGAAGGATCGAAAATCATCATAGATAGGCCAAGTAACACAGGTCGATTGTTGGAGCGATTTGACCATTTCAATGCCAATAGGGGAATTCAAATGCTGCTGTCAGTGCCGATCCATCACGTGCCTGTCGGTCAACTGTCGGCAACTGGCCTCCGAGTCCTACTTACGCTGCCAGGAACTTGAAGACTGAAAGTTGAACATTGAACTGCCAGTGCCAAATTCGACCCGGCTCTAGCAGCAAAAAGAAACCGAATTCAAGAGCACAGTTCTGCCGAGCAGGTCTGGGTGATCAGTAAGGATGAGCACCGAGCCAGTTGTGATCGAGGACATCTTGGAGGCACGTATATGTCACCTCATTATCAGCAAATCATCTGATCTTATTTCAGAGCGAGGTATCTGGCGAGAACTCAGAGGTCTATGTCTTCCAGTGGCTTTCTTCAACAGAGAGGAAACTGACCGATGCTACACCGGTGAGCAGCTGCCCTACGGTTCGAAGGACGAGGATCTGATTCAGCAGGACAGCAACAATTGAAGGGCGTGCAGACCAATATAGAGCGCACTTTGGTCAAGATCATTACGGCTCCAGCACCGTACCCACCCCCTGGACGCGCCCTGCGGAATCTCGTCGGACGATGTCTGGTCGCGCTGTATTCCCGCGGAGAAACGAGGACACTTTTCGACACATTGCAGGCCTTTATGAAGATTGTTGGGGATTTCAAGGCTCCAGACAAGGAAACGCACAAGATGCAAGTCCCCAGAGCCGTGAAATCCATGGATTCTACTAATAATCACACAGCGCGGCATTCTCATGTATCGGCGATATCATGGCATCGTTTGGTTCTCAGGTGCGTTAGAACGTTGCGCGACTGAGCTAAGACTGAATCTGGAGAAGGTCATGTCATTTATGGCCGAAATATGCACGATTACATTGAGGACGTCCAAGAGTTCACAGGTGTGTGCCCCTGGTCCCAGAACATACATTTGCTGAGCCTTTCCAAGTCTCCCCTACTGCGATACCATGCACTTGGGGCCCTCCGAAAGTCTCTGACAACCGCCAAACGAGCCGTGACGGACGCAGCGCTGAAGGATGTCTTGAAGCAGATGAGGAACGGACTTACGGATAAATCTCTCCCTGTACAACGGGAATCAGCAAGTGTGAGTGGTCCCATCCGCCGTCGTTGCCCTCCTTGACCATATCTCAGGTCCTCATTGCTATTTACTCGGGGGCGGACGGTAACCACGCATCTGCGAACGATGTCGATGTCATAGTGAACCTATGCGTGAAGAGTCTGGAAAACGCCGATCAGGCGACTCGTCATTCGCTTGCACAGCTCGTTGGGCATATGCTGGCATCCACCCAGGTCGAGAGGACCATCGTTATGCCCGAAACGAAAAAGGAGCTGCCGGACGACACCGAGGCAGGGCTACCATCGGCCGCAAGCGCCGCCGCAGAAATCACGAAAGCTACACTTACCCCGAACGAGATGTTCAGCCACCTTTCTAGCCACTTCAACAAGCCGAACATCTCACGGAAGACGCGCATCGGCATTTTCGACTTGTACGCGGCGCTGCTCACACGCCTGGGCCCGGGCTTCGTGGACGCCAACTTTGCTCTCATTGTCAGTCATTTGATGACGGAGGTCGTGAACAGCCCGCGGAATACAGGCACGCGATACGAGACACTGCTTATCCGCTCGCTTGTTGGCATTCTACTCAGAGACTTGATCGGCGTACGCATGTTGAGCGAGCAGGCCCAGATCAGCGCCATCCAGGAGTTGGCCAATGCGTACCTAAAACGTTGGCCAGCCATGATGCCTGGGCAGATTGCTCCCAGCTCGTCGGTGTTGGTCATTATCCTACGCGAGGTCGCGGGGCTTCTACAACAACTAGGCAATGCTCCTCCACCTGTTCAGGTCAGTACTCCTTCAATTCAACCCGAGGCACTTTACTGACGCATTCATCAGGATGCACTTGCGGAGCCGCTCGTCACGCTACTTTCCCACCCAAGCCATACGACCCGCATCACCGCTTCGTGGGCCCTCCGTTGCTTCTGTTACTCAACCCCCCTCCGGCTCCCCAAAACCCTTCTCATTGTCACGGAGATGCTCCAGCGCGATATCACGAGTATCGTCTCGCCAGCCGCGCCGTCCGATATCAATTTACGAGCGCTTGGGCACGCGTACGGTCTTTCCTCCCTCGTATCCGTCATCCCCGAACGACCACTGTACGTTTCCTACGATGTCAGCGCTAAAGTTCTCGATATGGCGATCTCGCTCCTCAAGCGAGCAGGGGAGCATGATCTCAAGGTTGCTGGGGTTGAGGTCGAAGTCGCATGGACCTCAATCGCCTCGCTCATGGCCCTCGGACCCAACTTTGTGAGGCCTCATCTTCCACAGCTGTTGGTCCTCTGGCGGAATGCGCTTCCCAAGCCCACGAGCAAAGACACTGCCAATAACATTGGACGCTCATTAGCGGAATGGATATTCCTTCTTAATGTCCGAGAAAGTGCACTCGGGGCCATCTTGTGCTTCCTTCAGCATAACTCTTCGACATTAGTCACGCTGGACGTTGGCCGCCGGATCGCGTCTCTGCTTAGCAATGCGCTGCTCTTCGCCAACAACTTCATCGCCCAGAACGTGGAAGATCCTGTCGAGGCCCAGACGCCGCCTGACGCCACAAAAGGCCTTTCTTTACGCGCGAGCGAGGCCCTCCTTCGCCGCCGCGTGTACCAGTGCTTCACAGCCCTCGGGTTCTCTAGTATCACAGAGTCCACACAGGTCATTCTCCTCCAATCAGTTGTCTCGCTGTTCGCCAGCCCAGACGGGTACGCCGGTTCATCCGTGCAAGCAGCGATCGCCTCGTCATCTGGGGCGTTCACCTCTGTCTGGCAGAGCATTGATGGGTACGCTTATGGGGTCACATCAACCCACGTCGTTGACCCCGGGAGCCTCTCTCCTGGTGACGATCCCGCCCAAGAAGGGCAAGACTATCTCAATCGTGATACTGTCGAGGTCTCGATTGACGCTCTCGTATGTGCTTTTCTAGCCACTGGTTAAGCCCCTGCTGACTTCCGTCACCAGCTCCGGAAGCCCGTTCTGGGCGCCTGCGAACACGATCCTTTATCCTTATGCCAAGCCCAAATCGCGAACGCAGAATATACCTTGATCGAACCTCCGCCAGCTGCTACATCTGTCGTCGACACCGCGATCGAGCTATTCGCGCAGCTGCTTCCTCTTCAAGATCTCGCATCTATCACCCGCATCATAAACCAGCTTCTGGAGGCCGTCCGGTCGTCGAAACTCGAGAAGAACTCGGGCCGCAAAGCCGCCGTTCACATCAATGCTACCGTTGGCCTCACGCTTGCTCTTCGACGCGCGACGACGTCGCATTTCCGCCAATCGCGCGAAACGTTTGGGAGCGCGCAGATCACCTCACTCCTCTCCCCATTCCTACATGAGGCTTTGGTCGACGGCGATGTCGTCCTCCGCTCAGCCAGCAGCGAATCAATAGGCCGCCTAGCGAGTCTTTCTGGAACTACATTCCTCACAGGGCAGATCAAGGACTTAGTGGATCAGGTCGTGAGCAATCGGGATCCTCATGGGCGTGCTGGTTGTGCCCTTGCATTTGGTGCCATCTACAGTTATGTTGGTGGTTTGGCCGCCGGGCCCTTGCTCAAAACCACCGTAAATGTCCTCATGTCTCTAAGCAACGACCCTCATCCTGTGGTGCACTTCTGGGCCCTCAACGCCCTTGCGCGCGTCATAAATGCTGCCAGTCTTGCCTACGCACCTTTTGTGTCGAGTACATTGGGTATGCTTCTTAAGGTGTATCTTATGGAGTCGCACGAGCGCGAGGGCGGGACATTGCTTAACGCAAATTTGAGCGGCGATAACCCTGCATATCCGGTTGTCTGCCAGATCATCGACGCAGTCATTGCCGTACTCGGGCCAGATATACAGGAATCACCTCGCACAAGAACTCTTGTGTTAAACCTTGTACGTGAGTTCTCTGTCGAGGATGACGAAGGCATATGCGTCGAGGCCATCAAGTGTATTCAACACTTCCTCATGTTCGCTCCCGAGCATGTCAATGTTCCAGATCTTGTCAACCAGTTCAGGACCCATCTCTCATCTTCCCGGCGGCCCCTAAAGCTCGCCTCCATCAACGCTCTCTATCAGCTTGTCCAGAAGGACGCCTTGTCCATGTCGAAATTAGGAGGCGACCAGCTCGTCGAAGACCTGTTTGGTATGTTGGATGACGATTCTTCCGTGCAGGGCGTCCGGAACGTGATATCGAGTTGGCTGGATCAAACAGTCGTCCATAATCCATCAGCATGGATAGACCTGTGTCAGCGAATCATGTCTCGTACGACTGCGTCGCAACAGGTTGCGGATGCTGCCAGTCAAGGCCTTCGAGATGACGAGGGGCAGTCTTTGAACTTTGGCATGGGAGAGGATGGCGCTACTGGAGGACGATCGCACCCCACATCACGCTGGAGAACTCAGCTCTTCGCGTTGCAGTGTTTACATCAGATATGTACCATTGTTGCCAACAGCGGTCGAAGGGAGCATCTTGACGCTGCGTATGCACGGACACTGGGCATACCTACGAAAGGTCTTCTAGTCTCTCGGGTACCCGATCTCATCAGGATGGCGTTCACTGCGTCCACTGCGTATGTAACGGAAATTCGCTTGGAGGGGCTGATTGTCCTCCGCGATGTCATTGATGTACGTCTGTCTCTTCTCTTTGTCTGTACTCGACCGGTATCGATGACTTGCCCAGATTTTCTCCAAAATTCCGGACCCAGCATACCCAGACGCATTACTCCTTGAACAGCACCAGGCGCCTATCACGGCAGCTCTCACCCCAGCGTTTTCATCGGACTCGACTCCGGAAATTTTGGCTTCCGCAGTCCATGCTTGCGCGATTTTTGTTGGTTGTGGAGTGGTGAAGGACGTCAACCGGATGGGCCGAATCCTAAAACTGCTCACCACCGCGCTTGAGCAGTCAAAAGGTCGTAAATATTTCGCGTGTATAACGCTTCAGGTCCTAACCATTAATTTGACAGACTCGGGTATGTTGTCCCTTGGGGAAACCGGGGAGCTTAGTCCCAACGCATCGGCGATGTTGAGAATATCAACTCTATCGGCGTGGGCCCAACTTCAGGTGGCAACGCCGCATCAATCATACCTGGAAAACGTTGTGAAACCACATCGGTCGACTCTTGCTTCTCTCTGGATTGCTGCTCTGCGAGACTATGCCAGTATCAGGGTGGATTCGGAATTTCTCAACGATACGTCGTCTGTCGCGCTTGACTCATCCTACTCAAGTCTCGGGAAAGAAGTCCTACTGCCGGTATGAAGATGCATTATATGTTGTTAGGATCACGTCTGATTTCCGCACTAGTACTATGCGAAAGCATGGCCCGTTATTCTTCAAGCCGTTGCTACAGCTATGGAAGCCGGAGATCCACATATACTGTTGGCCATGGATGGGCAGGAACTCGCGACAGACACCAAAGCTCACACCCTCCCAAAGCGCGACGAACCCACGGCTTTCTTTCACATCGTCTTCGGTCTGGTATACGAGGCGCTAGTGACTTCTTCCGCCGATTCCACTTCTTCTTCATCTGAACGTCAGATCCTCGTGGTTTCAGCTCTGAAAGCCCTGAAATGTCTAGTGCGACCCGAGTATTCTGGGAAAGCCATCAAAGAGCCCACAATCTTCGAGGAATTCATCAGTCTTTGCTATCGAATTGCAATGACTGAGCCAGCCAGCGTTCAAGTTTATCTCGTAGATATGCTCTCGTCGTTCGCCTCTTCGCAGGAGCATCAATCAAGGTAGGCTTTTCGACCTCCGCTGTAGCGTCGTCGTTAACAACTTGCAGTTCTGATGATGAACTTTCCCTCACTTCACCGAGAGCCCATTGCCTTAGAATTTGTGCTCACATATTACGACATTCCACATCTGCTTCACGCAGTTCATCCATTCGTAAGGATTCAAGTCCTATCGTGTTAGTAATTTAACTCATTCATCGACAGAAGGAGACGTTTCTGAGCGCGCAAAAATGGTCATCTCCGCGTTCTCTGCCTTCCATTCAGTAGCCAACTCGATAAATTCATCTCAACGAGAGGATGTGCTTGCAGTGGCCATCCTACTTTACAGCGGTAATTACGGTTCATAACTGAGATCCAGCAAATTACTCATCGGTCGATAGAATTGCTGAAGGATGAATCGTCCGAAATCGACCTAGTTGGACCGACGCTGCCGGCTTTGAAGTCGATGCTCGACCTTTCTCCAAGCTCTGGCTCTCAAAGTCGTGATGTCTATAGACGCCTTGTTCACGGCCTTCTTTCTTCATGCCTACTTAACATCGATGCAATGCGGTACGTTTGTTTCCACACCATGTTTCAAGAAGCTGACGAAAAGACAGTGGTCGCCAAGGCCTGATCTCTGCCAAAAAAATCAAGAATAACCTGTTGGCGGCGGTCCTTATCTTGACCGTAATACCAACCTCAGTCAAAATATCCCAAGCCGTCGTTGAGCATTGCTGCTTCCTGATCTCCCAACACCTTTTGGAATCGAGCGATGTGCGTCCCGAATAATCGTTTTGTGAAACGGCAACTAAATTCGGCGTCGCAGTTATCTCTGACTGCAGCCCATTGCGCGAAGACGCTTATTGTTGCATCAACGACTGGGAACGCCATCCTTCATCAATGCGCTCGGCTTCTCATCCCCGGGTTGATCGAATATGTCGCGAAGATGGCTCCGCTGGTCCATGACGCTTCAATAACAGAGGCTCAAGTGGCCGCAGTGGGTGAAGTGTGGAAGGCCTTCTCCGCGTTCTTCACAGCCGTGCCTGAAACCCACCGTGAGTCGACCATACAACACCATCTAATAGCTAATGACGTGGTTCATAGGTGTCCGTCTCCTGGGTGTTTTACTGCCGACTATTGCACTCCTGTTATCCAACTCTCAAACATCGCCGAACCCCGTCACAACCCAAACCATCTCTCAGTTACTCACGTACGCAACCTCATCACCGGCAGCGTTCAAGGACGCCGCAGCAAAGCTTGATAACGGAACGCGGGAGCTTCTGGAGCAATCGATCAGGCGTGCTGTCGGAGGATCCGTATCCGGTGCCGCGCAGAATACTGCAAAACCACAAATTTCTCTGCGGTCCTTTTAGGGTTAATTTACTCTGTTATTATATCCCATATTTATTGCTGGACTCGTTATTAATTTACGTCTTCTTGCCACACCTATGCATTCTCTTGTGATCTTTCCAGCCGTCCTTTTGACATTCCGTGTTGCAGAAGAACGCTCGGCCATTGCAGGTACCTGCCAGATATATTTGAGCACCCCGCGTTCGTCAACGAAAGGAGCGAGCATACCACCACATTTTCTCCAAGGGCCGGCACCTCCGCATGCGAAGCAACGTTGCCAGGGCCCTGCCTTGGCAGTTCTTGCCTCTTCCTCCCAATTCACGCCCTCGAAGCAACCCCCTGGCTCGTCAATCAGGAGTTGCCAAACATCCCCGAAACTACGCGTGATGAAGTCTGTCCTACTGGGCACGAAGTCGGTATTGGTGAAGCCGCCGAAGAGGTAAGTCTTTCCGGTGTCAGGGTCAGACAAGAGATGTTGTTGACAGCGATACGTCGGGAAGCCCCTCGTCAGAACCTGCTTCCACTTAGGTTGTGTCGCGGAGTCGGCGACCGTTGGCGTTGATAGCGGCTCCTCGGATGGGGGAGCCGCCGGGTCGGGGGGACTATAGATGAAAGTGTCGGCAAAGTATGAGAAGTCGAAGCGCTGGCCCTTCGAGACGAAGAACGTCGGCATGCACGGGTTGTAACCACCAAAAATGATGACCTTATCCAGCTTCTCGTTCTACACGAAGATGGCATTGAGCAAAAATGGGGGGATTTTAATTGGAAAGGACCACAAACATAAGTGCACCCCATCTCATTCCTCGGACAAGGGGGATTACCAGCAAGCCGTTCACGGCGCCATACCTCTTTCTTGACATCCCAGCTCCACATATCCTCGAAAGGATATGCCGACGATGACCCATGGGGCTCTTTCTCGAGTTGCGCACCGTCCCTATCGCACTGGCCGAACAGCACATAGAAGCGATCCTTAGCCTTGTTCACCCAGCTCCCAGGTGTCTTCCGGGGACCAGGACAAGAGTAGTCGTTGTCAGGGGGTGCCATAACGTACCCCGTAAGGCGTCGCCAAACGTTCGTCTTGAGGTCAAGCTCCATGAAGAGATTGCACCCGATGTTCGTGGTGCGGTGCGTACCTCCGAACACGAGCAGCTTGTCTCCGACAATCTGCTGTGCAGCGTCTGAACACAGCTTCCCAGGCCATGGCCAACCTTTGACGACTCCGGCCTTCTCGTCGGCGCGGGTCGGTGTGTATGTCGTGGTGATGGTGCCCCATGTGTCGGTTTTGAGATCAAAGACATCAAGCTGAGGGCGACCAGTGAAGAGCAAGGCTTTGTCCTTGTACACGAGCATTTCCCAGTTCAGGAAGGCACCAGATAAGCGCAGGGGAATCGGGTAGTCGGGGAGTTGTTTCCACTCGTCACGCTTCTTGAGGTCCAAATACCAGAAATCACGGTAGAATGGCCCTGCGGAATCTTTTCTCCCACCGGCGACGTACAAACGACCTGTCGGAGAGTGGATCAGCGTTTTGCAACTATGTCAGCGCCTCGCTTACTGTTCCAAATGAAGCTCGCGAAACTGAACCTGTTGAGGATACGCGCAGGAGACTTAACGGCCAGCTTACCCCACGAACCGCGGACCTGTAATTCAGGGTTCTTGAGCTGAAGTTTCGCTGTTAAGCTGGGATCTGGGTGGCGAAGTTGTACGAGGTCCGCCACGCGTGCACTGTTGGCTTCGGCCAGGGTGCGTGGAGTCTTGTGGGCATGCGGCATATTGATGATGCTGGTATTAGCCACCCAACGGCGGTGAGTAGCTGTGCCAGAGTTATCAAGGGAGAAAAATATCTCTGAGCTGGTGGAGAGCGCGGCGGTTCGTCGGTATGTGAGCTCGGGAAGGTCGAGCCCAAGATCGATCCAATCTAGAGGCATCAACTATAAATCAACTCGAGGGAATATTTGTACAGGGCAACTCACCGTACAGTGGCTTCTCGGTGGTGAAGTACGTATTTCTGTACAGCACGTTGACCTCCTCAAGCCAGGCAAGCGCCTGAATTGGTCCTGAATCAAAGGCTGAACATCATGTAAACATTTTGGGAGCTTACGCTTTCGTTATCCCCCTCCTTCAAGAAGCATCTCGCCAGTCCAGTACAGCAGCCCATTAAGTTCGCCCTGTCGAACGGGTCCATTGCCGTGTAAAATGCGTTCCGCACAGCACCATCTGTGCCCGGTACGCCTGGAATCCTATACTTCAAACCCACTGCCTTGAGCGCACTCTCCCAGTATGATTCCTTAGCCTCGCCATATTTCCCTGCTTTGAAGAGGCTGTCGCCGTCACGGCTGAAATTCAATGGATTAAAATGACGATTTCAAGGCTGGGTAAATTTCATATTTGACTAACCAGGTCAACCTTGTGTTCAGCATCAGCCGCTGTATCGATGAGATATCCATGGTCCTCCTTGTGGTTGGCAAGAGAGAAAGGAGCAGTAGCCATGATGAATGCAGAAGAGATTAATTTGTCAAATTGATCGGGATTGCTTTATTTGAAGCAGTGCTTAGATCCAGACTCGTAGCGTCATTTATGAGATTCTCGCGATACAAATGGTTGCTCACACAGGGACCGGTCACAGGTCGTTCTGTTTCGACTCTCGAGCCCATCGCTGTCTGGATACAAGGAAGTTTTCTTCGGTCGGAAGAGTAAATGCCATCTGGCTCAGGCTGTGCTGCATCGTCCAATCGACTCGACTTGAATCCGCAGCAACTTCATAGTAATTTCCACCATGGATTGCTATCTCCTTCGTCAACCTCTTTTGACCGCTCGGGGCAGGAATAGGCGGCTTGTGCGTCTATCACTCTTTGCGGAAACAGCTCGAGTCTGAGGTGACCATCAAAGTCTTCGAGAGTCATGGGAGTCCCTCGTTTACAACCTCTAACATCGGCGGTGGACTTGGACTTGCGCCTAACGGTCTACGTGCAATAGCATCTGTCTCTCCCAAAGCCGCAGAATATATTCAGCAACGTGGCTTCACTGGCCCCATATTTTCTTTTCGCAGCTCGACAGGCAAACTCTTGGACGAGTACTGGAATGGGCGGAAGAAAGGATATGATTTTGACCAGACAATGCCTCGTAGGGCTACTGTGCACGAGGCTCTCCTTTTGGACATTCCGAAGGATAGCATTGTCTGGGGGACGAAAGTTGAGAGTGGAAACCCCTGAAGGCGTTCAAGTTGAGTCCGCAGATGGGACGTCCGAAACGCAGATCTCGTCATTGGCGCAGATGGTGTGCGGAGTATCATTCGAGAATGTATTTTCGACAATAAATACCCTGCGACATATGAGTAGTGAGTTCTCTTCGTACTCCGCACGGGCGAAAAGTGCACATTTCTTATCTCTCATCACAGTGGCTTGACCGGGGTTGGTGGCTTCTTCCCACTTCGATCGCTGTCGAAACACCTTAGGCACAGTTTGGGAACGGAAGGAGTCACCATGACCTTTGGCGAACATGGGTTCTTCGATTACTCATTGATTAACCCGTGCAACCCCGGCGATGATCTGAAGGGCCGTTCTATCCAGTGGTGGTCTATCTACGAATCCTCTACCCAACCGTCGCGCATGCAAGCTCACACCGACATACGCGACCAACTCCTCGCACGCCACAAGCCGTGGAAGTCTCCTCATGATGGCCCAGAGAGGGGCGTTTACGAGGGACTTCGAGGGACTTCTGGGGACGATCCAAACGACACCCTCCTCATACTTCCGCGGTACTTTACTCCTCGCATGCCCCATTGGTGCACCCCTACCGGGACAGGAAGAATCATCCTGATTGGCGACGCCGCCCATGCTATACCCCCCGAATCTGGCCAAGGCGTCTCCTGCGCTACAGAGGATGGTGCTTCGTTGGGGCTGCTGTTAAAGCATTACCACGTAACCACAGGTCTTGACTTGCTGACACATTGGAGCGCACGGCGCTAGCCTATGAAGCTCTCCGTCTCACACGAATCTGGCGCATCTTGGATGTGGCGAAGCGAAGCGGCTCCAGCAAGAAAAAGCAGTCGTGGCTCCAGCAGTGGATTCGCGATTGTTTCTTTTGGGTTATGTGTATATCTTCCTTTGCTTTCCAAGAACGCGCTATCCTCAAAAGACATATCGCCCTTCCATAGGCAAGCTTCCGGAATCAATCAACAATAGCCTCTACGCTTACGACGTTGACTTTGCGGTTACGGAGAATTTGAAGGCGGTTAATTGAACTATATCTTACCAAGTGCGGTCTTCTGTTTTACCCACTATCACATCGTCCATTTGAATACTGCGTTAGAGGTCCGCCGTAAATCCTTTAATCACGCTTGAACGTTGAACTCCGAAGAGAGTCGTCAGACGCAAAAAGCTATTCCGGTACGGGGAATCGAACCCCGAGCTGCCGCGGCCAGATACAGAGTATGAAAGGCGGCAATGTTAGCCGTTACACCATACCGGATTTATCATGGGAACAAGCGTATTGGTTCCTGATTGTCAATCCTACATCGCGGGCAGCTACCCGACCAGCGGTGAAAGCACCGGTCGCAAATGTCTCCGTCGTACATGTGAGTTTCTCCAACGCGGAGCTTCCTAATTGATGGACCTTGGCCAGGGTCCTCCACAGATTATAGGACGAAGCTAAGATGAGTGTAACATGTCTGTGGTAAGCGCCATGGTCAGCTCATCCAAACCTTCAAGATTCAGGAAGGAGGAAGTAGACTCACGCACTAAAGCCTTGTAGACTACAGAGAGCTGGGAGGAATCTCAATTTCTCTGCGTGTTCATCGAATGAAGAACTTAGACGACGCCTCCTTCTGCAGTAATTTTTGAAGACCTTCGACTGCTCCGGTTGTTTATATGACCGGTAAACGAGGAAGATTTTCAGGGTCGCCGCGTACTTTCCCGGCGAAAAGCGGAGACTGGCGCCACGGCGTCAACGGATAGCACAATTGATGTGGCGTTTGGTTTAAGCTGTCTCGCCCAATTGAATGGTGTTTCCTCAACCTGGCTGAGTCGAAAGGCCAGGTCTCGTCCACTAAGTGGAGGCATTGGAACGCGGCGCCCACGCCACTCCAAGCCACCTGTTTGCCATTGGCAGGCCATTAGTCGGCCTAGGAAATTAGAATGGCATACGTTGCCTTCGTCAAGATGAAGTAATATGTTCAGAGATATTACCAGAACGTGAATCGGCTTCCATCCACGAAGCGAGTCAGCCAAGCCGACTCCACCACAACCCCCAAGAACCAACCCATGAACGAAAACCTAAGGGTGTGAAAGATAGAGGCAGCGTCTCAGCATTGAGATTCATCCAATCTTTCGACACTTGCAGACTTGCACAGGGTGGCAGAAGTCATCCAATGGTATATAATTAATGAAAACAACAGTGCTGCGCCAAAACTACACAAGCTACTGGGAGGACTCGAGACTTCTCCGCGTGTTACTAGTATCAAGAGCTCCTGACTTATTGAAAGTGTGCGAATTGTCTGGATCATGTTGTGTTATTACCTCCATCTTGATGACCGTCGGCGGGTGGGGTGGCGAAAGTGATGATGAAAGCTGGGAGTCTCTGTGGCGCCGCGCCGCGCGGACGATGGTCAGGTTGAATGTTATCCCCTGTGCGTCTGTATTAATACACATGGACGAATGGAATGGAAGCAAACATACGATGAGTGGAACAATCTGTCATGGCAAGTCAGTAAGATGACAAATTCACGAGGTTAAAGAAACACACCAAGATCATGACGATCCCCGGGTCTTCGGACAGTCTATCATCCATGTGAATGCATACCAGGACGAGGAGAGACCCTGTGTAGACAAGGCCGGCCTCGATAGTGACGCGAATTGCTCCCCGGAGGGGGTCATTGCGGCCACCCGTTTGATAGTGCACAGACTGCCTGTGGATGGTCCAGATGTGATAAACAATCAACGACGATGCGAGAAAGTTCGAAACTAGCGATAATGCAAGTACGGTTGTTGCCAGTGGTGCGGCGGGCGCAGGGTTCTTGGACGGACATAAGATGACAGTGGCTACGCCACAGCCTGAATCATAGAGGAGTAAGTAAGAGACTTATTGCCCAGGCTGACATGAATACTCACCCGTTGCCGTCAGTGACAATATGATAGAGACCACGACAACCTTCAGTTTTCGGTTCCACACGATGTAGCATCGGTATATCTGCTCAAGACTTAACACCAAGTTGCTACTAGATTATGGGCCTAGTAGCAAAGACGCACCAGGATTGCATCCCCAATGGCCATCTGAGCGCAAACTAATCCAGCCTGCGCAACTGGCCACCATCCGCTAAAGCCGGCGACCCCAAAATCTGCTTTCACATCACCATCGACGAAAAGCGCAATGTTCTGGCAAACATTGACTGCCATAGCCGCTGTGGCGATCAGTATCATCGCGCACGCAGCAATCGTCATACGATCCGATTTGGGCCCATCTGCCAATCTCAGTGTATGAATGCAGACGGCAAAGGTGATGATATTGATTCCTGCATTGGCCAGTAAGTCAATGAAAGTCGTTGAATCCAGGATATCGATGGTCGCCACGTACCATAGCCAACAGAACCGAAGAACAAGCTCAGAAGAAGAGGCAAAGGTGCCATACAATTCACTGGTGCAAAACTGAAAGACTGTGAGGGCGCTGCGAGAGTAATATACATATTTGAGAATCACACTCATAGCGTTCATTGAGTTGCGTATACAGTCACACTGGTCATTGAGTTGCGGGATGCACATTGCAAATGTCTCAAATGTTCAAATTTAGGCTAATGACTGCCTGCAGTCGGACATGTAAACGAGGATGCAGGAAACACACAGTTTGTAACCCGGTAGCATAGGACACAGTTGCAATGGATGTGACGTTCAGATGTAGTCTCTCAAAGGCAGACGCGGAACTTTCTTGGACCTGCGCGGGCTTTGGCCTTAGGCCTTAGGACTCGTATCCGTTCCGGCGTCTGTAAGTACTAGTCTGTTGTCACTGTCAGGAGCTGTTAAACTCCAAGTCAGGAGGTCCACACTAGGTATAATTTCACTATATTTCTCATAATCGACTATGTTCCACTAATCAGTCAGACACCTCATCATCATATGACTGGACATAGTCTCCTTACAGACCTTACAAAAGATGACAGTCGATCTTTTTATATAAGGACTGGACATCTGAAGCTGGCCAACTTGCGCTCAACGCCTTCGTCCAATCTAATCTCAACGTCACTCCGGATCCCTATCCATGCCTATATACATATCGCCCTTTTCAGCCCCAATAGAATTCTTAATCGAAGCAATAAGTGCAGTGCACCTGATCGTCGATTAGAAGGGTGGGTGTCCTACACTTAGGTCTAATTACAGACTTTTCTGAAATTGATGTCCTCGGCGTTTTGCGCGACGCGCGATTTTTTTGGAAAATCAGAGAAATAGGATTAATTCAAAAAAATCATACGCCACGTTCTACGGTCTCTACACTATCCTATGAGGCCCCACTGCATGAGTATAACATCTTTCCCAACCTCTGGAGTTTTTGCCATCCCAAAACTCGAAAAATGACACCTGATACGAAGATAGGAACGGCGGCGCGACTTTACCAAAGCACCATGCTACACC
>JABCKJ010000303.1:0-26086 GCA_018850815.1 Asterophora lycoperdoides
GAATTAACAAGCTAAACGGCATCAGCAAAGTATGTAATCAAATCTATACGCATCATTTAGCCAGTTTGGAGGTGTATGTATCACTTTCTTCCATACAAACTTTTTATTCCGTGGGGTGGATGAAGAGATAAAATCGAGTACCACTTTTCCAGTGGGATGTCGGAGTTGAAATTAGCAGAGCGCTGCCACACTCGCCCGATGAACAGACAGCTGGTCATGTTCGTCGGCGCCGTCACGGCCGACCTGAACATGCTTCTTTTACACATATATAATTCAAATATAGAAAGAGGCACGACAAGCAGGAGAGACCACCGACCGTGATACGCGGAAGGAAACAAACGATGCGCGAGGCAAACGCGAAGAAAGACCAACCATAGTGTGCGGAAGGACGGAAACGCAGGGGCAGCAAGCAATAGGTACGTACACGACGACATTTCTTCCACATCGAGTCCCCGATTGATGACTCCTCTTCCTCGGCTGGGGTCTCTCACTTGGTAGCACTCATAAGTAAATGTGGGGGGAAAAGAGAGGGGGGAGGAAGGGATAATAGGGGACGGACGGGTTGCGTTTGTCGGCTCCGAGTCATCCTTGAAGTCTCCACATAACATAGCACAGCAACGTGCGCGGGAACTGTAAATAAAGCAGGGCACCGATTTAATGACATTTTCTTCCCTTTTTCGCACCGTTAAACGCAAACCACGAACCTGGCACGCATAGAGTTGCTCCCACACTACAAAAAGTCCTCCGCTTTCTTCCTCTTCGTCCCCCTTGACGTGTCCACGGCTCCCCCCACGGGCTTGGGAATATAATAGTTAGGGTGTATCGCACGGCGTTCCTCCTGCACACGAGTTGTCAGCATCCCGTCCGCTCACAACCCCATCACTTCAGGCACTCACCGGTGAAAAATTCGCATCTTCATACTTCAAAACCGTCGCCTTCTTAAAGGCCGGATTTGTCTGCGCAAGTGCGGGGTTGGGGAGCACCAGCTGTCCCTGCACCTTCCCATGCTGTCCTTGAGGCTCCGGCGTCTGTGCATTTGAACCCGGGCCCGGCGTCGGCGTTGGCTGCGAACTCGGTGTGGGCGGGGCAGGTGGGGCAGGCGAGATTCCCAGCTGCGGCGGGGGCGGGAACGGCGAGCCAATGCCAGGCCCATGTGGCGGTGCCTGCCCTGGTGCGGGTGCAGGTACGCCCCCGGCGGGTACGAATTGCGGGGGCGGTGGGAACGGCGGGCGCAGTCCGCTCGTTGGACCTGGCGGGCCTCCAGGGGGGAACGGGGGTGGTCCGCCTGGGAATCCCGGTGGGAGGGGAAACCCGGGGGGCGGGGGTCTGTAAAGGCAGTTAAATAGGATCAATCGCATGGAGAAAAAGAGGAATTCAAGACGCACCCAGGCGGGAACCCTGGCATGAGCGGCGGGAAGGGCGGGGGCTGTCCGGGGAAAGCACCGGGTGGGGGCGGGCCACCTGGGAAGAACGGGGGCGGGGGAATGCCTGGTGGCGGCATTATTCCCATGGGTGGGGGAGCACCGACAGGCATCCCAGGGGGCGGGGGTGCATACGTCTGTGGGGCACCGTACACCGCTCCGCTGGAACCCTCGCCTTGGGCGCTAGGCTCGGCACCAGAGCCAGAAGACGAGACGCCCATTAAGGCCTTGTGGGCCTCAAGCTGTGCTTTGAGCTCATCCTCTGTGAGGGGGCGATTGTCAATCTTTGGGCGCTTGGGCGGGGGCTGTGAGATGGATCCTGCGGAGAGACCAAGTTCGATTTCCTTGCGGCGTTTGTAGTCTGCAACGTCTGGGGCGGGGATGCCGACCATGCCAAATATCTCGACTTCGTAGCCGTCTCGGCCTGGGAGTGCATTTTCTATGCGCGGCAAACTGCAGACGATGGGGTCAGCTGCGAATCTTGCAAGGAAAAACAGAAGCAGACGCACTTTTCTGGTTCTAGTTTATGAACCTGCTGGATATGTACAGCGAGCCCACCGGCGGTGTTGAGGCGGCGCGGACACATGTTGCACTTGAAGTGCTTCGCCTTCTGATGCTGCATTAGAACTGGAAAGTGTCAGGTTTCTGTTCCCCACTGGACAAGGCGGACGGACCCTTTTCATCCTCAAACTCTCGCTCACAATACCAGCACCAGGGACGGATGATCTGCGGGGGTCAGCATCGACAGTGCACGAGAATAGCACAAACCCACCTGCTTGTTCTTTTTCTTTGCCATTACGGAGGTCGTCGTTCAAGACTAAGTCGACAAGAGTTGGCTGGCACAAGGGTCGGATCTGTCACACGTGACACGGGGCATTTTCACTAATATTAATAGTAATAGTCAAGATCATCTCCGACGGCTGTGCAGTGTACATATTTGCAGTTTACTGACATGGGAGGAAGCGACATAGAAATTTTTGTTGCATGCGTCATGGGAGTAGTAACAAATAACTAGCAAGCATAAACCCCTCCTATGACCGTCCAGCACCAGGGACGTTCCGCCTCTCCCTCCGCGGGCCGCGCTCGGGGACTGCAACAACGGGCTGGATGACTTCGACGGCAATCGACTCAAAGTTGAGTGCAAGGAGCAGTTCCTATAAATTCATCAGTAAGATAGATGGCTGCACAAACACATCACAATGCATGCGCACCTTGGTCTGGGGATCAACCTCGAGCCCAGTCGCAGTGGTATCGAGGGCCGAGACCTCGGGGACATAGTTGTCCTTGCGCTCACGCTCCTCCTCCTGGAGCTTGAAGGAGATACCGCGGACGGGGCCCTTCTGGATGCGCTTCATAAGATGAGTGGTGAAGCCCGAGATTTTGTTGCGCAGGCGCTTAGAGGGGACGACGGCCTAGGCGAACGGGTGAGAATGCGTGCAAACCGACAAGAGACAGGGCACGCACGACTTCATCGATGATCCTCTTGTTTGTGTGGAAATCGAGCGTCAGACGGGGGTAGCTGCCAGGTATATGTATGAGCAGCCGTCCACAGGATGCGCCTCAGTACTCACTATTTTTCGATAAGGACACGAGAAGCCCTCTTGGTGGTCTTGGTGCGAACGCGGCCCTAGGGGACATCCATCAGCATTTTGTCCTTGTCTCGTCTGCGCTGGCGGACTCACCATCTTGAATTCGTCGTCGGTGTCGGCTTGAACGGGTACGCTTAGCACTGCCGCTGGTCCACCGGCTATCCCCGATCGGGTGGCTTGTGGTGCTGTACAGCTGCACTGCCACCGTTTCCTCATTGGAATTTCGTGTGCTCATCCTGTTCACCGTCTCCGTCGTCGCGCTCGCCTCAAGAACCTTGCCCAGGTAAATACCCCCTGCCGTCCGACTATGTTGGCGCGCGAAACACCTGCGTTGCTATCGTCGTACTCGACAGCCCGGTTGACTCGCGCTCTCCATAGCGCGACACTCATCGGGTCCAGCTTTGCTTACTCCTCTGCCTAGTCTACCCAAAAAAACTCTGCTTCAAAATGGTCCGCGTATCTGTGCTCAATGACACCCTTGTGCGTATCTCAACTTGAACATGTTTGTTTCCGCCCGTGATTTGGGTAATCGTACTGACTTGCTTTCGATGCACAGAACAACATTGTCAACGCGGAGCGCCGCGGCAAGCGTCAGGTGCTTGTCCGCCCGTCCTCCAAGGTCGTCGTCAAGTTTTTGAGCGTCATGCAGCGCCACGGTGAGCGCTCTTCCGCTATCGCTCTCGCCCATGTTTCTTGTTTTGTTTTCTACTCTCGGGGTGATAACTACCATCCATGCTCCCACCTCACGGTGCCCTCACGCATGCTTGGTTTTAACGCTCCGAAACACACACGCACTTTGTCTCTCATAACCAAATAACGTGCCTCTTCACTGCCCATGGAGGCGAGTTCACTGTAGCGACCACATTTGTCTCTTTGTTCTCTTCCCTACTCTCTCTCTCCCACGCAAGACCGCAGTACTGAGAAAGCTTGACAACCTAGGCTATATTGGCGAATTTGAGATCATTGACGACCACCGATCGGGCAAGATCGTGATCCAGCTGAACGGGCGCCTGAACAAGACGGGCGTGATCTCGCCGCGGTTCAATGTGCAGGCAAACCAGATTGAGTCGTGGGTCAACTTGCTGCTCCCCGCGCGTGGGTTCGGCATCATCATCCTCGTGAGTGCCGGTGCTGTCTACTAGGCATGGCTCTAACACACTGGGTCTCTGCAGACCACCTCGCCCGGCATCCTCGATCACGAAGAGGCCCGTCGCAAAAACATTGGAGGAAAGCTGCTTGGATATGTCTACTAGATAGCTAGTCCCCTCTATGTATCTGCTTTAGTTGTACCTGCAATGTAATGCACGGGTCCCCGCTAACGCAAAATTTCGCCATTCGGTGCAAACACATGTCGGAACCCGGTTGATCGATCTCCTTACGTTTGTCTCTCGTCGTCGTCTCGCACGACCGCCTCGCCATCGTTGTGGACAATGAGCACGCTGCACGACGGCGCCCCCAGCACGTCCTCGTCCACCCGCCGTCTCCGCTCGTCGTCCATCTCCACCCGTGGCCGCTCCTCTTCTTCCACGCGCTCGTCCGCAGGCTCTAAACGCTCCTCATCGCCGCTCGTCGTCACCTTCTCCCCCGACCCCAAAGTCCACGGCGTCAAGAACATCACGCGCAAGGTCATCAAGACTCTCGAGGGACTAGGACATCTTGAGGACATGGACGAGGGCGACTCTGAAGCGAGCGAAGTCGAGGCCACCCTCCATCTCCCTCCCAATGGCGCCTTACACCCATCTCGCCACCAAGATGGCTGGGCCGCAGTCGGCGCACCACTCCAAGTGAAAAAAATCGACTGGGAGATCCCACGCAAGCTGCTCCATTCCTCCATCGGTGTGCCCCTTTCCTTGCTGCTATCCCACAGCCTAACTCAATCTCACCAGGCTTCCTCACCCTGTACCTCTACCTCTCAAACGGCTCTGTGCACAGGGTTGTGCTTGTCCTCTGGAGCGCCCTGGCCGTAATCGTACCAACAGACATCCTCCGTCTGCGCTGGCCCGCCTTTGAGCGTGTATACGAGCGCTTCCTCGGCTTCCTTATGCGCGAAAGCGAGCGAAATTCCACCAACGGCGTCATATGGTACATCCTCGGCGTCAACTTTGCACTCACGTTCTACCCACAAGACGTCGCCACCGTCGCCATCCTCATGTGCGTGTTCTTGGACCTTTTGTCCCCTGTCCCCGCTAACTCTAACCGTCCCCTAAGCCTCTCCTGGGCCGACACCACCGCCTCGACCTTCGGGCGCCTCCTCGGCCCATTGACACCCCCCCTGCCGCGCCGTACGCCCATCCTGCGTCTGCCCCTCGCGCCGCGCAAGAGCCTTGCCGGGTTCGTCGCGGCGGTGGTCACCGGCGCAATAATCGCATTCGGGTTTTGGGGCTGGGTGGCGCCTCTTCGCCATTCTGAAGAGGATCTCCTAAGTTGGTACTGGGACGGTGGCGTGCGCTTGGGGTCGACCCTACTACTTTCAACTACTGGGTGGGAAGGGAAAGGCCTGGCGGGCGCAGGCGGGTGGTTCGGCATCGGCGCGCTGAGTGTGGTTACGGGCCTGGTTAGTGGTGTTGCTGAGGCGTTGGGTGCGTTCTCTTTCTCCTCTCCTTTCCCTTGCTTTTTCCCCTTTCCCCTTCTGCGTTCTCTGCCCACCCGAACATAAATTAACGCCCAACCCGCCAGACCTGGGCTCGCTCGATGACAACCTCACACTGCCCATCATCTCGGGCGGGTGCATCCTCGGGTTCCTCAAGCTCATCGGGTTGTTTTCAGCGCCTCCCTAGATCGCTTTACCCCTTGCATACCCCTTCCCTGTTTTTGTTGTCATCTCCGCCGTCCCTCTTCCACTCCCCCACACCTTACATCCATACAATAGATACACAACGCAACGATCTATCACCCAGGTTTCAGGCCTCCCCTCCAACCTCCACGTTCTCCCGTATCTCCCCCGATATACTTTATCCAGTTACCCGCGTGCCCAGCGCACGCACGCCCCTGCATCGCGTGTCACTGTAATGATTCTCGGAAGCTCACGTAAACACTAATGACTCTCCGTTTCTCTTCCCATCTGTCTGGGTTTTTTCACCCCGTCAAATTTCGCGTGGCACTTTCCAGCCAGAATGACGCCGTTTTCTTCTGCCCGTCTCCTGCTCGTCATTACTGCGCCAGGTAGTCGACTCAGCACCCTTGCCCCTTTCCGATTGCCCACAGACGCAGTAATTCATCAGCTATCTGTGGCGTCTTCCCCCATGCCATACCACTACCTCCTATCCAAGATGCCCGGCGTGATGAAAAATGCCAGCGTCTGTCTCAGTGTCTGTCATTTGAATTGTGAGTAATCTAATCAAGCTAATCAAGATGACGAGACCTTGTTATTTACAGATAGATAACTAGTACAACTAGCCCTCCTGGTTTGATACTTGAGCCCGGTTTGACTCAAAAGACGACGTGGGGTTGTGAAGACTTGAATGTACTTATACTAGAACGAAACTCGACAGGTAGTGATGATTGAGAGGTGCATTGGTACGCATAATTAAGCAGGAGCAAGGGAGGCGTGATTATCCGAGCCTAGGATGCTCGATGACTGAGGCTTGTACTGCACCACATATAATCTATCTATGTCTATATAGTCTCTCTAGGTGTAGCCGATGTTATGAGAGTTCAACGATTGTCGATACATGTCATGTTCCTTTCCTTCCCTCCATACTCGTACCTTTCTCCATACTCGTGCAACAATGTCGCGGGTGTCCCCTCGTTTCTTCGCCTGTGACGTCCCATTCGAGTGATTGTGTGGTCTAGGAAGGGTCACGTCTATCACGCGACCTTCTCCGACTATATGAGGGCCTACGAAAGATTCCGAGTGGTACCTGAGTCCATGAGCTATATGGATGTCGCGGTTCCGTGGTGATTCGGGGGTGATCTCAATGAAGGGATATAGTTTACCGAATTCGAGCTTATCACCTGCGCCAATACCTGGCGCATCCTCCTCTTCACTATCGTCCATAATAGTCTCCACGTCGGATGTGCTCGTGATACTGGTAGCCACGCCGGCCGAGGACGACATGGTGAATGTCTCGTGGGACGAGCTGGTGTTGCCCATCGAGCTTGGGACCGAAAATGACGCAAGGGCCGAGCCACGAAATCTGCCCATGCGCGATAAACGCGAAGGGAGGCCAGAGGTAGAAGTCGGAGGGCACCCCGTTTTCTTCGCAGACACGCGCTTGTAGTCGCGAGACGAGACTGGTAGAACGACAGACGCAGAGATACCCAGACGTGAAAAACGCGGCGTGGTATCGTACGTGTTCGTCGTCAGCCAGTTGCTCGGAGCAGGCAGTGGCGAGGCACGATCCGAGCCTCGACTTGAACGGTTGGTGATCGGCCGTAGTGTGCTGGTGGAGGTCGTTGGTTGAGCCGAGGCCTGACTTGTGATTCTGCCGCGAGGTGGATATCCATCAGGCAACTCTGGAAGAACAGATGGAGGTATTGGAGGGAGGGGTGCATCTGGATCAAAATATGAAGGGGATTCGTGTGAATTGCGAAGGGAGGAGCGCTTGAGTGACAAGCAAGACCTTTCCACGAGGTGCGTGCGGGGGGGTTCTAATAGCGGAGAAGCACAGCAGCGAACAAGATTTGCCGCAGCCTTCGCGGGTCTGACTGCCTTCGGGGGTGCTTTAGGTGGGGATATAATAATGGAAGGCAGGCCATTCCCTCTACCAGCGTCGTTGCCGACTCTAGAACCTATAGCAGTTGGATTGGATAAGGCAGGGCCCGCCAATGGAGACGATCGGAGTGGGCGATTGTCAACAAGGCTGAGGCGTTGTTTCACGCGCGCCGGGGATAAGCCGTGCTCTGGAACAGCTATTGTTGATGGCAAGGTGGTGTGGAAGAAATTGCGAAGACCGATAGATACAGTGGACGTATCCCGAGCCAAAGTTGTATCTTCTAGCACAGACTGAAAGCGAATCAGCGAAATGAACTTCAAAGTTGTAGCCACTGCGGGACTCACGACAGGGACGCTTGTCTCTCTATGAGTAGCCATCCGTGGCAATTGTAGACACGAGTAGTTTGATGAGAGTAAGCAAAAGGCGACCGAGGACGTCCGTTTATTCACGCGCCCAGGGTTTATATTAAGAACTGACAGTGAGAAAGAGAAAACATGCCCGAGCCAAGTGAGGTCATCCCTAGGTCATCTCGAGCCACTGAAATTGATTAAAATGGACTAGGCACTCTGGAAGCATTCAAACTTCAAAGTACGCTTTTGAATCTCAGCGGCCTGCACGCGGTGAATGATGTAACGACCTACCGCCATGATAATGATTTCTTTCTACTTCATGACTGCCACACCGTCAGGAGTGTTCGCCGATAGCGCTGATAAGGATAAGGATAAGAACAGGGGCTGTCGTTTGTGTTTTTATGCGAGATGCAGAGGGTCCTTAATCTGGCTTAATCTGGCGTTGTGTTTTAAATTGAGCCAGCGGCGACTCGCGGGTGCAAAACAGGGCTTACCAATCATGCAAATATTTTTTTCTGGCGAGACTACATACGATCTCGATCTCGGCCTTGAAGCTTCAGTGCCTACGCGCAGTCTTGAAGGGTCTGAAAACATGGAAATGAACCGTGACGCTGGGATATCGGAAAGTCAAGAATGAAAGGGCAACTGAGGGCAGCCGTAATGGCAAAACGGTAAGTTTGTCGAAGTTGTAGGAGTCGGGAGAGCTGGCGTTTGAGCACTGCAAAATGCCAAGGAAGGATTGCGGGGCGCCTGGTAATGTTTGTCATGTCTCCATTAGATATCGAAATACAGATATGAGAGGCATAAAACGTGCGTTCTGCACCAGTGTACGCTAATGGTGCGTCGACTTCTTCCCTGTCAGATGCGCGTCAGCGAACGTTGCAAGGAGGTGAACGACATGGCATGGTAACGACAAAACCGGTCTACATCATATCGGAAACGACTACTCACCATCGACGAACATATTTCGAGTGGCCGATGGAAGCGTCGCAGTCATTCCGTCGAGCTCCCGCTTCAGCACCACTTGGCATCCCAGACGACTCGTATCCGTCAAACCGAAGGCCATGTCAAGCATGTCATTTTCTTCGTCATCTGGTTCGGGGATACGGTCATAGTATTCTGGTGATAAAATTACATGACACGTGGAACAGGCCACTGATCCTTCGCATGCCCCTGGACAACGGAACGCAGAATGTGTGGATCCGGAGTAGACGGAGTAATTGGGAAGCCGAAGACAGGGAAGATGAGAAATACCGTCAATGAAGCGTCAGTCTGAAATTTCCTTCATAGCAGCTGAACTGACATACCCTCAAGGTCAATATCGTACTCATGTGCGATAGATAGTAGATCATCTCCTTCATTCGCTTCGACGGTCTGGATTAAGTTTCCTTTCGAGTCATTAAAATGAACTTTAATTCTGCGATATCTTAGCCACAATAAAAGGGGTCGCATCTCAACAACATACCCTGTTCCAGGCTCTGGACGTTCGACGTGACCGTGGCGCAGAGCTACGGGAATACATATCAGGAATACTTGAATAGTTGGAGCGGAACATACCGGCAGATGAGTGTAAGCCGTATCTCTGAGCATTCGAGAGCCACGAAGGTGGAGTGCAAAATAGGATAGTTTGCCTCCTTGAGCAAGGATGTTTCCAAGAGAGACGATTAACTCGGCTACGTTGTGTGGTATAGGTGCGAACGGTCGACAGCTGACGATGAGCTGTTTTTTGAATCCGCGGCACACGTCTACAGAATTGCGACGTGACTTGGAACATTATAGGCCGTCGTCGTCGGTGTGAACCAGTTGAAGTTTGCCTGCGCGCTAGGGCTGCGTATAAAAGTCCAGGCGGTGTAAATAATAGGTTACTAACGGCCTGAATTTTGGCGGCCATGTAAAAAAGGTTATTAACCATGTAAATAAGGGTTTTTTACCCAAAACGCGTGACCATTCCATAGGAGCTCAAGGAGAGCTCAAAACGACACAAAATGGTCTGGAGGATATCGCGAGCGCTCTTCCGGACCCTACCGAGGCAAATTCAAGGTATATTCCACTGTGAAAGCATTGGTAGACCACTGCGAGGGGGCTGCGAGGGGGACTTGTCCAAAAGCGGACATCAAATCACGCTTACTCAACGAACCGAGAGTTCAATTCCGTCGTCGTCGCTCAGCGCTCACCCCGCTCTCCCAGTTGTTCGATCGACTACAGCATCACGATAACAAGACTACTTACACCCATGCTCCAAGGTCAAATGTCCCCCCCGGCACCTCTGCTTCCCCGGACTCCATCGCTAGGATGATCTTCGACGCCGTACCCACGATGTCTGCCGGACGAACGAGCGGAGCGTCGGCGAGCAGCTCCTGAAGATCCAACGAGTCTATGTCTATCTCCTCGTCGTCTTGTACCGGCAGCCAAGCACTTGACTCAGTGGAAACTTTGTCATTGGTGGGGCTTTCATCGTCGTCGTCGGATTCACCATTGTCAGATTTGTCGCGTCTGTGGTCGGGCACGCCTTCTTCGCTTTCATCGTCGTCGATAGGCCACAGAACTTGAGGACGGGCTGCGGTCGCGCACTCTTCCGATGCTACAAGATTTGGAATGGGTTCGTTTTCGGCGTTGTTGAACGCGAGTAATTGGTGCGTACCTTCGTTTTCTTCTGTTTCCTATAATGCGCCCTAATCTGCACCATAGCCATGATTGTTTCCACTTTCTGGCAACTCCGTTGCGCCGTGTTCACCATCGTAACGGCAGACATGGTCCGCTCATCTGCCATCGAGTGGGGTGTGGCCGAGAATATCTTGATTGCGATGGCCTGTAACAAACGGTAAGTCCCCAACTCTGCTAAGTACCTGCAGTGCACAACTCACTGCTATTATCTCTGCATTTGGGGTCTCCTTCAGTGCCCGCCACCAGTCAAGTGGATCCTGTCCCTCTCCTATCGGAACATTGAATGGATAGGCTCCTTGACTGTAAGCGGTGAATTGTGCCTGAAAGCGCTGGATGAAGGCTTTTGGCTTCGTCTTGTAGGAAGTGAGAATTGGCTGTGACCCGTGGTTGATCTCATTGACGGCAATCTCGTGCAGATACTTCGCAACCTCAAGAAATGTCTTCGGGTTCTTGATACCTGGTGGAACTTGGGGAGGCATTTTCGCGGGGAGGGTGATGTTGAACGTGAGGGGATTAGGATTCTTGAAGACTGGGGATCGTACATAACCTTATGTAGATGATCAGTAAGACATTCACACATTGCAGATTTCGGAGGTAACATACGAGGGTTGAGGTAAAAAGCACATCGGTGAACATCTGTGGGTCCGTTGACGAAGAACTGCCGCCATCGAGATACCATAATGCCTCGAATTTGGCCACAAACATTGTCTGGGATGCAGCAGTTGGACAGCGTGTCCTTCATCTTTGCGACAACGGCAAGCCAGTACATGTAGACATCACCGGCATTGGTTGATGAGGCCTCGAGGCATTCGATGGCGCGTGCAATGCCCATGCCACAGGAGAGGAACTGATGGAGGTGAATCTCGAATTGCAGGCTGGCCGGAGAGTTACTGAAATATCTATCATTGTATTTCTAGAAAACATGATGATTAGTGAGATGAAAGGCAATGTTATGATACTCACAGGGATCTCAATCTGCTTCGACGTGACAAGTTCTCGGATGGCAGGGAGACATCGTCGCAAGGATTCTGCAGCCCACGTCAGTGATGAAAACCGTGTCTTCCCGATGCTTTCAAGCCCTGCGCCCGTCTTCTGAGATAATCGAACATCCTTCAGTTTTGCTCTGGCTGGCTTGGACTTCTTGAAGTAACGGATTGTTCCTCGGAGGATCTTGACAAGCTGGGCAAGACATTTACAGATCTGGCTAGGGTACACAGCACACAGCACTCACAGGCTTGAAAAATGGTAGTTTTGCTATTTCTTTCCATGTGTTGTTGAGGTGGTGCATGGGGTCTGGAGTGTTGAGGATGTACGGCATCATTGCCTCTAGAATTGCTCGAGCAAGTTGCGTGTTTCCGGTATCATCGGATGAAGTGCCTATGAAGCGCTCGCGCCCAATCTCGTCCATCACCTGTGGCACAGCTGGTCAGCAAATAGTACTTGGAATACTATGCAATCGTGCAACGCACCCCGGACACAAAATTTGCAATCCATACACCAGTGTGTGATTCACGTGTACATTCCTGTCCCTCAACTAAAAACACCTCACGATCAGCCGTCGAAACATGGGCAGTATAGAATGCATCGCCGGCATCAGTATCTCCACCATCGAAGGTAATTGTGAGGTTCTGCTGAGTGCGAAGCCGCGCAAGGTCAAGAGCACGGACCCGTTCCTGTTCAGAATGTATATGGTCATCCATGAGGCGTGTTCGAGAGGCAGGGGAGTAGCTGGGATTGGAAATACGGAATATATCCTTCCACTCCTCGAGATCAACGATTGTTGGGGCAAGCAGGCCTGCGCAGATGAGCTTCACGACAGCAAGATCAAGGGTGTTGTGAGTCTCCTTCCTTCCACGTGCACCAAAGAAATGATCAGCCGGTGGAGGAGCGGATGCTCAAATGGCGATGACTGCTGAAGGAGTGCCATGTGTGCCAGAGGCCATGCTAGAAGTGTCGGAATCGTTGCCATGGGTTTTTGCAGCAATAGCAGCAGCAACAAGCGCACCTGGCGCACTCTCTGCACTTGCCAACGATGCAAAACACCGCTGCTCTGGAGTCAATTTGAGGCACCGCTTTGCGTGGAGTAGAACACGGGGCCAGCTCCGCGGAGACCAAACCTTGTCACAACCAGTACCTGCACATCGATAGCATTGATGAGCACCCCTTTGACTCTTGAGCTCTACAGTCAGAGCATCAAGTTCATTCATTCGAGGCCGCCCCGTCACGGTCTTCAACACAGATTCCTCATCAGATGATGCATCAGAGGGAAGTGCGTCCAAGCTTGAAGATGTATCCTGCCCCGTAGACTTCGTCAATGGTCAGCATGTGCATATCTTGGCAAGCACGAAGACATACAATTTTTTGTACCTTGCTTCTTGCCTTGAGTTGGTCGACAGTGTTCTTTTTTTTGATCTGGAAGATGGGCGCGATGACAGATGGAACCTTGTCCTTGACCTTTCTCTTTTTTGTGCCAGCAGTGATGAGGGTCGGCTTTGGTGTGGTAGCAGGAGGTGCAGAGGGAATAACAGGCTTCGACTTCAAGGACGGTTTTTTGACAGTCGGCGCAGGGGGGTAGTCGAAGCGTGAGACAGGGAATGCGCGATCACGGTGCTGTAGCTGATTGAACATCAGGATTGCATTGATCTAGGAAAACGAATGATAAATTGTATATACCTTGCTATTGGACATGAGAATCAGTCGGCACAACATGGACATGCACGCAAGATCAGTTTCGATGCAGGTTGAGCCAATCATGGGGATGTCATGGAGGAAGAAATGGGTGAGCCCACTGTAACTAAGGATGCCACAACTCCATGTATTGTCGGGGTTCTGCACAGGACAGGGCATCTTCTCCAACTTCAGGCACTCAGTGGCAAAGCTGGGAACATGCTTCGAAATGAACCATCGGAGTGCGTCTGTAACCTCGTTATTGAGGGAGGCTCCTGCAGGGTGGCCATATGCCAGGACATCATTCATGAGATCAGCAGCAGTAGCCACCCAGTGATCCATGAACGTGGAAAATGCCGCCGATTTGGCTCGTGGGTGTAAGCTGGGATCCAAGCTTGTGAAGGAACATAGTTCCTTGTACGTTATAGGTGGCAGTGCCATTTTTGTCTGCAAGATAGACTCGCAAAAGCTCGCGGGTGAAGATGGTGTCGATGATAAAGACTTCTTGTAATGGAAGGCCAGAAGCTCGGATGTCCTCCTCCAGAAGATAGAGGAGTAGATCAATTTGCTCGTCACCCAACCACAAACGGGAGAGAAAGATATTAAGTGTCGTTTTGATGAAGGCTGTCCTTCCAGGGCTTGGAGCTAGATATCCTGACCACGTAAGGGTCCCCAAGATGTCCAAGGTAGCACGAACATCACTCAGATGCGAGATTTCGGGTCTGAGAAGCCAATCTATTGCACGCTTCCAGGCTAAGCGCGAGGACTCGATAGTGAGATGGATGGTGCTCCAGAATTGGAGGGACCATAATGGAAATGGAGTAGATATGGAAGGGAGACGGATTGACTCGGCGCCATCAAGCCATTTCTGCTTGACCAAAGGAAGTAACTTGATGATGAGACTCCGCGGCGGAACAAGGGTCCTCGAAAGAAGCTCGATGTCAGGGTCGGCTGTGTCGGTTGAGAAGAATTCGTGGTTGGGAGCAATGGGGTAAGCCGCCTCAGATGGGCTGATTGGCGGAACGGTAGTGCTGATGAAGTCGAGCACAGACAAGTTGGGCTCGGGCAGCAGTATTGCGGAAGGAACGGGTGGAATATGGAGTTGGGTGCGTACAAAAGTTTGAATTTTCTCTGGAAGATTCTCAAATATGAATCCGTTTCTGCGCCAGAGAGATGGCTCAAGAGAGTGAGTCAATGTCGGGTCAATGTCGGTGTCGGTGTCACCAGATTTGGTCATCTTGGCGTGTTTGGGTTTTGAAAGCTTAATTCTATGAAACGATGTTGTAGTGTACTCCTGATCTAAAACTATACAGCAGGTCCACCAGGCATCAACCGGGCATACTTGACCCGTTGCGAGGCTAGGAGACTTTTTTACATTTTTAACAGTGTGATTCCTTGCAGGTGCAAATAATAGGTTATTAACTGTTAATAACATGTGTAAATAACACTTTGTTAATAACACCCGACTTTTATCCGCAGCCCTACTGCGCGCGTCCAAAAAAAATCTGACAATGTCATATCACATGACACCATACATGGTCGATCCAAATAACGCGCTCCCAAATGCGGTCTCCTCCTTCAAGTCCGCCCTCGAGCTCTTTAACGGTGGTATTTGGCCAGCGCTTGGCTGAAGAGCTCACTGAAAAGGTACATGCAAGCGTATACCTGTAAGTTATAGTATTGGAAAGGCACAGGTGGGAGGGTGCTCCCGAGCTCAGGCTGAGTTGTTCACAAAAGAGAGTCCACAAAGCGGGAGCCATTCAGTACTCAGTACTCAGTGCGATGCCATCGTACGAGATGAGACGGGAACGGCATGCCAAAAACCACGACAATTGATACTAGTACACTACAGACAAACATGTAGCATGTACCTCCCATACGGGCCGCCTCCGACCTAGATTTATCGGTGCGATCTTGGGTGGAAGGAATCGCTCTCCCTTCGTTGAATGGGTTCAAGTTCCTTCTGTTAAAAGCGAGAAGAAGCCCAAATATCAACCCACGAGGTGACTTTCGATGAGGAAAACGTACCTGAGAAATCTGCAATTTATGTAGTCACAACGACACCACGCACGGACCATCCACAAGTGTATAAAATCGGAGTTCCAATACCGTCGTGTTTCTTTACAGTCAACTCGCCCGTCTTTACTTGCAGAACCTTTTGTTTTGGAGGTTTCGCTGAACACGGGACGAGAAGATCGACTACTCCCGAACTGGGCATGTCGTTTATCTCATGTTTACCAGGGATTGGGCGACTAATCAGCTCAGGAGACATCTTCGTCAACTGTCATGTTTCAATCTACGTACTTTTTGCGCGATGAAGACCTTATTTATTCTGTCTAGTATGTGCTTTGCAACGTTTTCTGAAAGGCTTCACTGCACATCGCATCGCAGCCGGGGGCAACTATTCCGCTGGCACTACTTACATGTCATGGTACAAGCCTTGCGGAACCATTTCTTCACCACTTGCTCCAGGCTGTTGATTAATCCTACGGCCGTGACTCCGCAATGATTTGCTCGCATAGCGGGCACGCGGCCACTTTGCCCCTCAAGCCCCGACGACCTGTACCTCGAGTTCTCCTATCCAAGTTGAGGACGCACAGTGCTGCGATCCATCGACGACCATCACGATGACTAGATTAACTTTTTATTTGTTCCACATGCTGTATTTCGCGCGTTTCCCAGACAATGGCCTGACAATCGTCGCCTCTTGTGTTGCGCAATGAGTCCAGGTTGAGCCTAAGGAAGAATGCGTCTGCGGGATGAACAGCAGTCATCTGAGTGGCGGTGACCAGGGATACAAAACTTCGACGTTCAGCCTTTGATTCAGTAACTGTCAGGTTCAAACATCGACGAAGATGCATTGCCATTTGAGTATCAGCTTCAGTCTTTGACAAGAGCGCACGAGTCGGTCATTCAGGTCCACCCGATTGAATTGATAATGTGAGTCTACCTCCTGACCATTTCCGATCCGCCTCCAACACGGGCTCGAGGCGCTGAGAGTTTTCAAGGGATAGTCCCGGCAATTTTCGGATGAATCAACTCGAATGTGGGTGGGACCACGCATCCTGTTCAATCAATCTGGAGACTTTGAAGGACGCTAAGATGATGACCCTTGCACGCAGAACAGAGCTCAGAGCTCAGCGAAGCGACCATGGGTTTATTTTCCAGCACTAACCTCGGCCGACATTTCGAGAAGAACCATGCGGGCGAGTACCATTTGTTAAAGAACCAGCGAAAGTGGTGACATCGTCTTATAGCCAGAGCGTGACGATGGCACTCCGGGAAAAGAGGGAATTGTACATGATGTAGCCCTCAAGTATCCGACAGATGTTTCCCTGTAGGAAGGGTGATGGTAAAACTTCGATCTGACTTTCTAGATCTGATAATACTTTCTTCGTATAAGTACACTCCTTCTTATCAGTTCAATGCTGTGGCGGATTGTACAGTGCGCACGTCACTTGACCTTGAGACTATCAATGATACCATCATCATCGGCCACTCAAGCTCATCGCAGAACAAGTGCATGTCACGCTCCATGTCGCTATAAGGTTTGCTGCGCCGTTTTGTTCCAGCCGAATTTACTCCAGTTAACTTAGAGGCTTCACAGGACCAACCTCCTCAGGAAAACCTCCATCGGTGGGGCTACTTGAGCTACCTTTTGATAAATGCACAAGTTGGACCGAACACTGTGTCTATGGAGGAAGGGGAATTTCGATGTTCAGATCTCCAACCTTTACTCTTCTGAGCCTTTTAATTCGGACCTGATACGTCAGGCGGCGATCTTTCGCCAAAATCGATCTCTCCAAGGCGTCAATGGCGGCACACCCACACTGGCCATATATAACGCCCTAAAGCTGATTGCCTTCCTCCCCGTTGACTTCCCGTCTATTCATTCGCTCCCTTGTCATGGTTTGGTACCACATATTTCGAGATGGTCCCGAATACGAGGCGCGACGGAAGGAAGGGACATTCACACCTCCAAATTTATCCCTAAAGGATGTACGCGCTGCAGTACCCCCTCATCTTTTCGAGAGATCGACCTGCAAAAGCCTGTTCTATATCGCGAGGCATCTGGCTTTCACCTTTGCGTTCTACTACATTGCAACCCAGATCGACGTCATTGCTCGAATAGTAACAGGCGGCGCTCCAGGTCTACAAAGCGCTACCAAAGGGGTGCTCTGGATACTCTACTGGGGGTGGCAAGGTGTCACTTTCGCAGGAATGTGGTGTCTGGGTACGTTTCATTGCGAGGCTCCGGTATCACGGGTCACTGATAAGTACGGTGGCTCCAGGACATGAGGTGCGCGTGAGCATTCTGTCATTAATCGGAATTTTACTAACTGACCATAGGCGGGGCATGACGCCCTCTCGCCGTATCCTTGGGTGAACGCCTTGATCGGGATCATACTCCATACCTTCGTCTTAACTCCCTTCTACTCGTGGCGTGTAACACATCGTACTCATCATGTGAGCAGCGCCAAACCTTCCTGAGTCGTATCTCCGCCGAATTAAATGACTGACAAATGTATTTAGAAAGCGACGAACAATATTGAACGCGACGAAACATATATTCCTCCAATGCGGAAGGACTTCAAGCTTCCTGACGGGAAGGTCGCAGTGCGGATGGACTACGCCGAAGTTCTCGAAGAGACCCCAGCGTTCACCCTCTTCAAGCTGTTTGTACGGCAGTTCTTGTAAGTCAACAAGTGTTCGCCTTCTCGTCTATGTTATCAATCTTCGACCAGCGGCTTCCAACTCTATCTCATGTGGGGAACGTTTCACACCGTAAACACACTCCGTACATCGATGTTGAATCATCCCAACCTTCAGACATAACCGCAAAGGCAATCCGAGATACCCGCCTGGAACTAGCGTAAGTATCCCAGTTCCAACATACAGGCGCCTCATTAAATGTGATGTTCCAGCACTACAAGCCGTCGTCATTGCTCTTCAAGCCAAAGCACCGTATGTGGGCCTGTTCTTCATTACTTTGCCTTCTCACTGATTCTTTGAATGAAGGCCGATCGATCGTTGCTTCGAACATCGCAATCTGCTTAATGATCGCTCTTCTAGGGTTTTACATCTACATTACAAGTTGGTCGTCTGCGTGGTGTCATTACTTTCTTCCATGGCTGGTGCGTAGGTGTCTTTTTATAAGTAGAGTCGGAATAATCGTCGAGGCCAATTTCAGGTTGCGCACAATTGGTTTGTATTTCTGACGGAGGCCTATCCAGCGCTCCTCTCATTAACACCTGCTCACCATTGAGTCATCATGACAGGATCGTTATGTTTACCTATTTACAGCATAGCGACCCGATGATTCCTTATTACAGGAAGGTGGGGCTGACAGATACGGCGCTCGTTTCCTACTACCAACTAAGTATTCTCCTTCTAGGACCAGTGGACCTTTGCCCGCGGAGCCCTTGCCACCGTTGACCGTCCCATTTTTGGGTGGGTCGGGCGCTTTTTTTTTCACAACGTAGGATTTTTATTGCGATCTTAGCGGGTTCGCGGCTTCCTCTGATGAATTGCTATCATTTTATACCAGATCAATACCGATCATCTCGCCCACCATTTCTTTGCAACAGTGCCATTTTGTACGTCAGTTTGGTCGCTCTAAATCGCGACGCACTCAAGGTTCCATCCATTAGATAATCTCCCACAGGTGACAGAGGCTATCAAGCCAGTCCTCGGGGAATACTATAACTATGACTCCACGGTGAGCGCGCAGTTCGGCGTCTTGTTTTGCGTAATCTGACAGATCTCTCGCAGCCGGTCTTATACGCCCTTTGGCGCTCCTTCACGCAGTGCACATTCGTTGAAAACGAGGGCGATGTTTTGTTCTTCAGAAATCAACATGGCGAGGCAGTCGTCAAAGCGCGAACCTGAGTGTATACGGCGTCCCTAGGTCGATCTTTGCAAATATTCTATCTGTTGTAACATTAACGGCTAAAGAAAACGGATTCTTGGTTTTATACCAGTCGATTGAGTTGGATGCAAACAGGCCACCAGGGGAACCCTGTGTAGGACTTTTCGGGCACCAGCGTATCCCGCTCCCGAAAATGATGGACGCCGGTATGGCCGTACGCAAGTTACTCACAACTATATAAGAAGGAGAGGTCGATTTAGCTGATGGGGATGAGCGCTGAGCGCTGAGCGCTGAGCCGTCACGAAACCTGCGCCAGGTCTTCCGAATGCGATCTACCAGGTACCCGGACAAACATGCATTGTCAGAGTTTCTCAGGCGTTCTTTGGTATAAATCACTGCTCTTTTCTACCAACAACTTGGTCCAAGCTGAACTTCGCACATTTTCTCGTTTCTCGACGCTCGACGCCTGTAAAGTAGTCCCCCTCGAGAGCCTCAGAGACTTGGGCTTCGCTCATTTCCGTCGTAGTAATCGGGGCTAAATACCAGCAAACTACTGTAGCCTCACTCCGTGACTCCTTCGTTCGAAAGTTGATTGTGACAACTTCATCTTCCTCTGGCGACGGGCAGAACGACCAGAGATGCGAACCGGCGGTCTCATCAAGGTCTCCTTCTCTCCAAACCTTTCGTGTCTGGGCCCGGTGGCATCTCACTTTATCGCCGAAGTACATATGACATTATCTGATCTCCCTGTAGATTCCTGTTGAAAGTTCGGTGAATATCATCTCGGTCATGCTGGCCTTCAGGATCAGCCCAGAACCTGGAAAACACCGGCACTAAGATGCACGGCGACGATGCGCGTCAATGGATACTTATCATATGACATTCATTGCTTGGAAGTGACTTCTTTTCCAAGGAAAGGAACCTAAAGGAATGATATTGGCTCCTCCTTACGAGTTTCAACCACGTCTGTCCCCGAGCCCTCTTCTGACGTCAGCTATCTGTTCAACGTTCACTGAAAAAGCTGAACAACTGAACAAGATTATCATTGCAAGTTCTTTGACGTGTATGGTCCAGGCGTTGAGTATATGTATGGTGAGTAGCTTCGGTATGTTCCATGTTCCTTCCACCCAGCAATCTAATTCGAGGTAGGGTTTGGAGGTGAGTCTAGGCGAGGGTTTGTGCAGCCGATTGGTGCGACTGATCGTTGACGGACGTCCTCATGTACATCCCAAGATCATCAAGCCGTCTTTATTCTCAAATTGCTCATGCTTCTATAGACTGCCTTGGCCTCATCTATTCGTACATGGTTGGGGTCTGAGGTCGGCCGCGCGCTCGAAAATCTTGCGTGCCTCAGCAGGTTGAATCTCGCCCCCGTCAGATATGCTACAAGGTACGACCAGACATTGCTCCTGGGTGTACCATAAATGCTTAAAAGTTAAATCCATATGCTCGAAACCCTTCCCCGTCGATTACTCTCTCGTCTCGTGTTCCATCCATAACGAAACCGAAGACCAGACTGGTCCACGGAAGCCACCAAACTGATGCGGACCAGGTTAAGGCTCGCCATCAGGTTTTTACTTCGGGGATATCTTTGCAACCTCCTCGACCCTGCCTGCCCCGCGTTGATGTCTCCTCACAGGCCGACACATTTCTAGGAACACAACGAAACGCGGCCCATCCGATGCGATGACAAGTGACAAGGTAACAGTTGGGCAGCGTGTGGATGTTGTATTATGGATTCAATTCCGCGCACACAGTCAGGGCACTTGCTCACTGATCCCGTTTTGGATCGAAGCTTCGTGATCTTCCAAATCTAAAGCCTCTTCGTGGTTGGCAACATGCGCATCGCCAGTCGTCCCGCCCCGATCCGCAGAAAATCCACTTGGTTCCCTAGTGTGTTTCCAAGAACGCGCGGGTTGGCAAGCGTTTGTGGAATCGCCTAAATGGTCATTCACGTGCAGTCGCTCTTCTGTCTCTCACTCCCACAAGTAACCATTCAGCCCCAGTTAAGTCATTAATCGACATGCCTATAATACAGGTCGCCGGAAGTCAAAACGGTCTGCCAATCACCCCCACCCTCTACAATGTCCAGATCACATTCTGTTTCTGCGAATGCATCGTCCATGTCTGCCCTCTCGACTTCAACACACTCCCACGTCTCACATCCCTCCTCTCATCGACCTTCTGGGAAAGCCTGGGTTGACCCTGCATCTTTACCTGACTATGGGGACATCTCCACCATAAGAGGGAACGCCCCCGACTACGTCAAACAACTCAACTCGAACACCTATTTTTCTTACGGCGTCGGCGACGAGGACTGCTTTGGCCACAAAGTCGGCAAGAGCGTCAAGTTCATCGATGTCAGCATCGATAGACGGCAGGAAAGGCAAGGTCGAATGGAGGCCACGACAGTCGCAGAGGTGCACGTTTCGAAACGTAAGATCTCCTTCACCTTTAGAGCGATTGGGCTATTGCTCACCGTCCGTCGGCTTCGCAAATAGATATGCTCAACGGCGCTGGCATGCTGCACGGCGGATGTGTGGCATACCTGATTGACAAGTACGTCCTCACCCAATCGAGTGTGAATGCCTCGCTGATTACTCTCGACAGCTGCTGCAGCACTCCGCTCGTCGTATTGGGCTTGCTCCAAAATGTCAATGGTGTTGGCGTAACCCAAGCGATGAACATTCTCTTTCACTCCCCGGCATCCATGTACGTCACAGACGATCGACATGATCTTCCTGGCTGCTGAACGTTATCCATTCTCAGAGGCACGCGCCTAAATATTATCAGTACTTCGATATCATTGGGGGGACGGGTCATGACCTCTCGTTGCGAGGTCTGAGTTTTGCTTCCTCACCTTGTGTTCCATCGCTAACATACCTTTCACTTTTAGGTCGTCGACAAGGATTCTGGCCGCATTGTTGCGTCGGCCTTTCTCAATAAAATGCAGCCTGGTCTACCGAAACTATAATTTCTAGTAACACAACCTACACTGATTCTCAAGCCCTACATTATCATCACGCAAATATGTACAGTACGCAATATACCCATTGGCCCACGACACATATGCGCACTAGGCTCACCCGTTGTTTGTGCTTGCTCTCTCTTCCCAAGCACCAACGCCTTGGCTCCTTAGAATCACACTGTCCGTGCCTCTTGCGAGATTTCCATCAGATACGTATCAATACTTTCTTCAATGAAAACACTACAAGACTGACAGATTCTCGTCCTTTCAATAGTTGTTCCGAGTGGCGGAAGATACACCAGCCGACCTACGGATTTTGCGGATATGCCGATGTATCATGTAACGCCGTCACCGTATTCGGGTCCAATTCACGACCACATCCACCGCTCACAACTGGCCGTGGTTGGGCCAATGAGGCCGCCGGGCACTTTCTATACAATTCATATATACATCTCCGCATATAATCTGTACCCCCGGGCCTGTCACTCCGACAAAGGAGCATCGGCGAAGCAGAGGAGCAGCATGGAGGCAATGACATCTGCCTTTCACGCCCCTGAGTTTGATCACACCGGGCCCCACCGTCGAGGACAGCCCCCCATGGGCATCGGACCACAGTCGATAAAACATCATCGGGGCAGTCCTGGCAAGGTGACGCCATGCCCCTGGACCGCGGAGGCACCGAGGCTGCCGTATCAACTGACACCAAATTGAGCACTTGGAGATATCAGCATGTCGACATATCGTCTGGGCTCGAGATGATGGATTGTTGCATGTACAGTGTCTATTAAAGAAGAAATGCAAACACGAGAGCGTGTCCGAGATACGACGACCACCGGGACATTCTCACCGAGGATTTCCCCGATCTGCAAAAAATACTTGGATGCCTCGAGGCCTTTTTCAAGTTTCTATCCGGAGCGTAGACTCACGGGCGAACACCGCCGACCAGCTAGTACGCTCCCGAGGCCGGACGGTGAAGAAAACGATGAAGGATGGAGAGGGGAGCAGGACCAGGAGCGGACAGAAACGAAGAAAATGACGACGCAGATTCAGAGGGAGAGGAGTAGGCGGTCATGGAGGGGTTGAAGTTGCGCTAAGGAGACGAAGACTTCGAGGACCACAACCCACAAGAAGCCCACCCAACCGCACATCAACACCACAGCCTTACCAGCATGCGAGAAAAACGCACGCCCGAGACCATGTATTGCTCTCTATCTTTTATATAACCCAGTAAACTCTTGCAGTAAACTCTTGACGTCCCTCGCCAACACAGACTCGTCAACAATAATATGAGCGGACTGGTCATCATCTAAATGATTGGAGGATGAAAGATTGGCACATATGACGGTGATGATGGAGTGAGTACTGCTGAGCATGGACCCAAGCCTCGAAGATGCACCGCCGGTGAAGGAGGGAAGTAAGAACACCAGCGTGTTTGATTGGAGTGATAACGGAAGCACTGGCAGGGTTGTCACAAAAAAGACTTGACGGAATTAGAGGGGGCGTCCTCCGGTGGTATCATAAGTCACCTACCAGAGTATTGGACAACCGCTTAAGCCTGGTTTAAGCCGGAAAAGCGATGCATAGCGTGTGCACCGCGGAAGGGATTTGGACTTGCCAAGGACTTGCGCCCGGAAAGCCTACTGTAGATTCAAAGACCGAAGAATCAAGAGCCTCTAGTCCATTGTTGTCGTTCAACAGCAACTGCTGATGTAGATTCTTCTGAGATAGATAGGTTTAGGCTGTTGACAAGAAGGGTCGGAGATACGAACAACAGCCATGACGTCGACATGGTAGCAAAATCGCACACTCAAGGAGTTGAGCAACGGGGTGCCGTCGGAAGAAGCCTTGACTTCAAGAGCTTGAAGCTCATGTCATCATGATCAGACGCGAATAAAATCATTACACCATTGCGCGATTCAGCACGACGTTCAAAGAGCGTCCGCGTGAGGTCAACAGGAGTCTTGAATCTCTAAGAGCCAGAGCAGACGCAACATCGTTAGCATGGATATCTGAGTCACATACATGTACTTTGAGTTATCAAACAGCACAGAAAACAAGGACGAAGCGGAATCTAAGCAGCGGAAGCATCGTTGCCGAAGCCAGGTTTAACCTTTCCATGAACATCGCAGGGCCCAAACGCCCACGCGTCGCTGTGGAGATGGTAAAGTCCATACTGTGTGACCCAAAGAATGGGCTTCGGCAAGGGCGGGAAGCTAACGAGAAGTGGGCGTATGAGTTCCAGAAAAATGACGCGGTTCTCGGACGACACGTACTGAGGAGCGGTAGATTTGTCGTGCAGAACCATACCAAGAGGTAGCACGGTAGTGAGCGACACTTCTTTCAGGATACGCTTCCCGAGAGAGGCTTCAAGATCCTTCAGGTCCTTTTCAGTGAACGCCGCGCGCATTTTGCTAGATTCTAACGTGGGAAGTTCCTAAACGAACAGAAATTAGGTACCATGATGATACCGAGATGCAATCAGCAAACGTACATCGTGCAAATGCTGCACAAGTTCGTCTGCGAAGCTGTCAAGCTTTTCGAGAATTAGCTTGCCGTCGTATTGCGCGTTGCCAGCTTGGATTTCCTTGACGTAAGTTTCAAGATCCTCGAGCCCACCTAGGAACTCATGATGCTGCTCGACGTTATGTTCCATAGTACCAGCGCCGAGTTTCGATTCAAAAAATGGGAACAATAGTTCTTCCTCAATATGGTGGTGGTGGTGAATCATAGCCAGCTGTGACAATCATGTCTGAGCACCGGATAAAAGAGAGAAAGGTAAAAGAAATGCCCCACAAGTGCATTACAGAAGAAAGTAAATGGCTTGACTTGGCTTTCTGTAATGGTCTGAGCCTGTGCGTATACAGCATTTAGGCCACGAATGAACATGTTGTGTGAGATGGACATGTCGCTGTGGACGTTTTGAACTTCGATATAGAGCCAAAAGGATGATGATACATACATGGCCTGGTTGTCAAAAATGTCCTTCCAGTCGCCTGGGGGAGGTGCTACAACACGCATGGCCTGAATATCAAGTCTAAAAACAGTAGAATAGGATGAAACCGACGGATTAAAGCGTATGGCGCAGGCATGGTGGTGGTTCAGACGAAAGCCGTCAGAGAATAGACCATCGTTGATTGGTGAGCACCTTGTAGGTCACTAACGTGATCTAATATACCCGGAGTAGGGTGGCCACAGACATAACGGCCACGTTCAAGATCAGAAGAAGAGTTGTATGTAAGTATCAAAGAAGTTGAAAGTGAGGGGGGTCAGATTGGGGTCAGGGAATTGGGATTCCGCTTCAGATCCCGAGGCCGAACGCCGAAGCCTCGACGCGAAACGCGTAGTCCGTTGCGAATACGTATTCACTGGAAACGTATTTAGAGTTCTAAATGTGGCATAAATGTAAAATGGCGTCCCAACAATGTCCGAAGGTCGTGTCTGGTACCCAAAATATACCATATCGACATCCTTCTAGGAATGCTACAACCGACAGTCACCTGTTAATACCACGTAACGCCTCTTATTAGACGTGTACTTGGGGGCTAAGGCAGGCTCTAATTAGAGGTTTTTCTGTTTACTGTGGGCCTCCTCCAATATACCTTCAATACCGCTGGGGACTTATTGAAATATCTGTAGGGCTCTCGGGATGTGCGGAGGACAATAGCCGGTGCGTGGCAACGTTGCCATCAAACCCCGTACATCACTTTCCGGCGCTTCCCGCACGTCATCCGTTGGCTTCCCGCACGTCATTCGTCGGCTTCCCCGCACGTCATTCGTCGGCTTCCCCGCACGTCATTCGGGTCATCCGTCGGCATCCCGCCCTGTTCCCGCTCCCTGCCCGCCCCCAGAGCTCAATAATCTCCCAAAAATCATGTAAAATACCGCATTAAATCACAAAAAATT
>JABCKJ010000304.1:0-25994 GCA_018850815.1 Asterophora lycoperdoides
ACATACAAAAAGTCCGTCTCCGATTGCCGATCACCGACTCGTAGTCCTCTTTCAACTGTGCCGCAATGAAATGCTGGGGGTTTCGAAAGCCGGATCTGTTGCATCTTAATGCTACGCTAGGGCTTCTTTTCTATCTGCAACAATTTTCATGACCCTGGGACTTTCTTGTATCTTCCAGCCTTACTGTGCCACACAAATCATTTCTGAGCTACTCCGGTACACATAACTTGAATCTGCTTGCTGTTCAAACTTACCTCGAGATTCTAGTCTCTCATGGTCAAGCTCTTGCCTGTCTTTCACTATAAATACGCACACCCTTTTCATTTTGTTCAGGACACGCGTTTGCCGCCTGCTTCGCGAGTCCCGCCGTGGCATCCTCGTTTCGAGTCTTTTCCTCTCTGCTTATATCCCCGTGCACAGTTTCTCTTTCGAGTTGGCTCAATATGGCGCCTACACCCACGAATTCTCCAGTGTCAGATGAGTCCCGGGCATCCTACTCCGGCACGCTCTCTACGCTCATCGCAATTGGGAGCGCCCTCTTCTTTGCAACCTATCTGTGCTCATTCTTCATGACATATCGCTATGCACGGAGTAACCCCCGGACTCTCAACAAACCGTCCGGCGCTCACGTCCAGCGTTATGCACCTGGCAAGCCTTGTCATCTCACTTCCTGTGGCCTCAGGCTGAGCCCTCGTCATTCCTAGCGTTTTACCTCTTCGTCGTCATGAGCAGTTTGATTGAGGTATGTAAGAAGCTCCTTCCCTGATATTCGCCAAATCAACGAACCCTCCGTGCAGGTCTCCCTCGCTAGCTGGCTGCTCATTCAAGATTCGTATTTCCACAATGCCCCCAACGCACAAACCCGCACTGCGGCTGGTCTACTCCTGCAAGTGATGCATCCGCAGTATATCAATACCAGCTAAATTCAAGGCGATTCCTTTTCTTGTAGGTTCTGCGCGTGTTGGACATCGTTGAGCGGCGGGGCGTATAGCATGCTATTCCTCCATCCTACGTGGTCTGAATACCCCGTAGCGTCCATCGGCGCACAGTCAATCTGGGTGTTCGTGACCTGGGTGGTGTGGATCGTCGGCGCTGGACTGCTCAATGGAGCACTTCCAGACCTGTTGGTCAAGTCCCATTGTGCGGACTTGGTATATTGTGGACAGATCCGAGGTCTTTTCGGTGCGTACCCTGCATGTGTCGTCGCACGCAGCAATTGACTGATGCTTTTCCGGTAGCCATCGCAGTGCTTACCATGTGAGTGGCTCGTGCATGCATCTGGCTCTCGCTTAACTCTTGCTACAGCCTGACTTTGACCGCGGGGATGGGAGTGCTCATCTGGCTTGCGTGGGGTTCCACGGGCAATATCCGCCTACCGCAGCGGTCTGGGAGCCTCTGACTGTCTCCTTACTTTATCGACGGGCTACACCTTGCATTTTCTTTCATATAAATTAAGTGGATGACAGATAACAAGTGCAGTGAAAGCTACAGGCGCTGAATTACGCCTCATACAGAACGAGGAAGGAAGGCCGAATTGCGTCGTTCCTGTAGACAACCAGTTCGTCGTGGTTGAGCCTTCCTCCCTTCTCTGCCAGCACCTGATGAACAGACAAGCAATTAGACGGCTACGAAGTGCATAAAAAGAAGGAAATGAAACCTACGGAATCATATCCAGGAGGCGGCGCTGTCATGGAAGAGCTGTCCTGTGTCATCTTATAGCCCTTGCCGACTATGACCTTGTTTAACAGAATCGCTGTGAGCTTCGACCCGCAATCGTTGCTCGCGTAGTCATCAGACCTGCAAAAGCCGTATCCGTCAGTCCAGAAGTCCGAATTCCTGTCTACTCAGCACTTACTTAGAAGACGTAGAGGACGTGTATATTCCCTTCCCGAACCTGAACCATAAACCGTCAGTCTCAATCAGTGCCGACGACGCTTTCGACACACACCTTCCCCAGCCCGTTTTTGAACCGAACTTGCTGAGGTCGTAGGACGTTCGGATGATGCAGCACATGGGACAATTAGTGGACGTGCAGAGAGTTGTGCGGCCTTTATCGCCGATATTGCACTCGCGGCGCGTCCCATGCCACCGGCGATTCTCGTTTCCTGGTGTCCGACCGGCTGCAACAAATTGGCCGCGTTTTTCCACCGCCGCCCTAGATATGCATACCCTATCAGTAGCCAAACGAAATGAAAGAGGCCACCGACAATCTCACTCACAGGTATGCGTTATACGCATCGAACGACGCCTGTGGGGAAACAAGTTTGTACACGCGCTTGACAGAAGGGCAACGCTTTCCGCTGTGTCGCCACGAGGTCGTGAATTGTTCTTCGACTGCAAGATGTCAATGACAGATGTCATGAGCAGCCCGAAAAAACGCGGAGAATGGAGGAAGGCCACCCACCGCTTCTGAACGTCACATGCCCCTTGGGGACCTCGAGGATCAGAGGGCCTTTGCCTTCCGCATCGTCCATGCACGTTTGACCACAGAAATGCGACTTTCCTTGCTTCGGCGCCTTGCGGCACATCAAGCAAACGGACTCCGCAAGTCTGGAGGGTCAAAAGCGAGTTTACTCATTGGTGGGATACCAAGGCTAGCAATGACGCACGATTTATGATTCTGGCCGCAGTAGTCGGCGAGGGAGCCATCAGCGTTGGTATAAACTGGTTTCACACATCCGCCGTATTTGCATGCGCCTTGGAAAAAAGAACTGTTAGTTTCGATGCAGCGATAATTGGCAAGAGGAGTCAACGATACCTTTGGCGCTGGTACCAGGGGCAGTAACAGGGCCGCTTACACTGGAAGTGCTCGACATTTTCCTGTGTGAAGACTTGGCCACAGCGGCACACCCTTTGCCGCAGTACGGATGGGTGATCCCCGAAGGGTCGCGAAACTTGGGCCGCACTTTGCACGTCTTGACGAGTGCATTAATATTTCGAACTATAAATTGCGCCTGAATGGAAAACTCACTTCGCAGTTGGCGGGCGAGGAGGATGTGGCTGGTCGGTGAAGCATGGCTTTGTTGGCGCAAGTCTTGTTACAGTATGGGTGAGTGGTGACCCCGTCAAAGTATTTCGGCCGCTGGTTACAATTCTACGAGTGGCGTAAGCTCTTGTGTTATACTTGCCCTATATCACAATGACTGCTTACCTCGCATATATTGGAAGCCGTCGTCGACATTGGAGGCTTGTTAGAGGGATCAATGTTTTCGCAGCTCGTACCAGGCAGGAAGGATGCTAGGAACCTGGGGCTGATGATGCGAGCTGATTAAAACCAGATAGTAAAGGGACATTGTAGAGTCGAGGCAAACGTGGGGTATGTCAGGGATGTTGGTACATAAAACTTTGTTGGCATCTGTGAAACCTCACCGGTCTCATGGGGACGGCCAACCGTCTGATCAGCGGACGTAGCTTCTCGCTGTCTTCAGTTTCACAAATCCTTGTGGACATATCGAGGGAACAGCGAGGCTGCATCGTGGCAAACGGAACATGAGGCAGTCAGTCATCAGGCAATTGCCGGGAGTAGCCCTGATAACGGCTCGGACGCACACCGCTACCTCATCTACATTTTCCTCAAGTCCGCACGATGTTGAGAAGAAAGTTGGGTTGGACTAGCTCTCAGCCGGCTCCCGCTTTGCAAGTCGACATGTGCCAGGTGCGACAAAACGCGTTTGCTGCATATGAAAGGACTCACGATACCCGGATGGGACCAGGTCTGTGGCGCCAGACCGAAATTTGTTGACAATGGCGTTCAACACCCATACTGTGGCAGAACGTGTGCGCGAAATGGGCAGGGCCCGGTTCCGCAGGGTTGCAAGCTTCGCGGATGTCGTGCAACAGGGAAATCAGCCTTTGCAGACTTCTGCTCGGAGGCCCACGCAGTGTGAGTACAGTCGTCGATTTCACATTGATCCTGTGCCATGTTAATGTGTGTGCTGCAGGAAAGGAGTGTCACAAGGGATCGCAGAGGCATGCGGAAATTGCAATAACTTGCCTCGTTCGGTCGGCGTGTTATGCATCCCATGCGATCGCCTTGCACAAACTCAAGGGAATATCAGGGAGCTGCGTGCAAACGGGAGGACGTTCAAGACCTGTGCGTTAATCACACTTGAATCAGAGAAAAACTTACTGACATGAGTATTCACAGATCGAGACCACTTCGTCAATCAATGGAAGTCTCCAGAACCTGCTCCAGTTGTCGAAAGAATCTTCGAGATCGATGTCCCTCATGATGCCCGGACAAGGCAGAATTCCTACCGGTAGGTTGCTTCAAGCCACGGTTGGTGCGAATTTGAGATAAAGGATAAATCCTAGCGCAAATTCCACGGCAGCGGTCGACATCCGTACCTATCACAGCTCCCAGTGCATTTGCAATTTTGGAACCAACGCCACAACAACGTTGTGTAACTTCAAGTCATGCGGCATATGTTGTATTGTCCGATCCTCGTTTCACGCCTTCGCGTTTGGTGCGCTACATAACAACGGGCGGCGAGTCCTTCTACCTTGATATTGCTATTCAGCGGACCTGAGACTGGTTTAGGTTTGGAGACGGCGTGTACTCTTACCGGAATTCCGCTCTTGCTGACTACTTCGCAACATCTTGTACAACCTCCCCTTATCGCGTGTCCATTGGATGCAGTGTGATTGTCGATTTCGGTACCACTGGAAGCAAGGCGGTAAGACATTTGACCACTACGGAGCGCTTGGCCCATTTTGACGCTGATCTATAGAGCACAGAAAACGAATCCGTCTTCGTGCCGACCGCGGACGCAATTATTCCTGTTTGCATACTTGTATATCGCAAATAATGCCCTTTCTGGTCTTGACGTCGCTCCTGCAGAATTTAAAAGGGAATGGCGGAGGCACAGAAATAGATAGAATGATAATATAACAGATGACGACCTTGTTAGGACGCCAGTGGTGTCTTAAATAGTGTAGAGATGACTGAACGCAGCGTATTTGGATCCTGCTCCGGAGGGTCTCCATAAACAACCAAGAACGCAGGGCGAATAGCATCATTGGTGTATACAACTGTTTCGGGATAGTTGAGATGGATTCCCGGAGATCCCAAAACCTATGGCGGATATTAGAAAGGGAGTGGATATGAAGTCAAGTCATGATACGAACTGAGTGGAACCCAGGAGGAAGTTGTGTGAAAGTGGTCGAATTCTGGCGCTTGTGCAGAGGCTTTCCGGTGGTGACTCGGTTGACCAACAATACACGGAAATTTGACTTCTTGGCACCATTCACGACATAATCATCGGCCTCTGGATGAACAAAATGTACAATGTTTAGGTTCAGCGCAGAAAAAAAGTTAAGAAAAACTTGCTAGAAGAACACGATGTCGTGTATATCCCCGTACCAAATCTCCGAAACTTATTCTTCATGCCTGGTGTGAAGGACTATCAGTTCTGAACCTGCACAATGATTTGTCTCGAGGCCTACCACACTTCCCAATGTCAAACGATGCGGCTATTATCCTACAGAGGTGACAATCCGGTAAATCACATAGTCGTACTCTGCCTTTCTCTTCGGCCAGAAGGCAAGAACGATTCGTCCCATGAAAGAGCAATTTTTCCGGGTTCGAGTTTACATGAATGCGAACGGTAGGAGCCTCTTTGACCTGCTGTCTTGAGGCCTGTTAGATCTAGGCTGGCAAGCTGAGAGAATTTGGTGGTAAATACCTGTACTTCTGGTATGGTTCAAGGTGCTCCTTCGTTGACAATATCTTGAATATAGCACGCACAGGTGGCTGAGGCTTTTCAGGATGCTTCCAGCCCTTGGTGAACTTCCCTTCAACTACCACTGGATCAACCATACATTTCAACTGGATGTGAGGCGTGAACCTACCCAATCCGTAAAGGGGATCAGTGCTCAAAAGAGGCACCACCCGATTGCGCTTTGCGTTCTTCTCCTGGAGGGTGAATTCTTCGTCGGTCAACATGTTTGAATGATGAATAAGTCCATTGAGGCTAACTTACACTTATTTAAACATACGCAGGACTAGCGTGTCTTGAGAACAACGTCCAGAATCCTGGCGTGCACGCCAACTGCGCCTGGTGGTGAAACACCGAAGAAGCTAAGTAGTAATCCTAGATCACCAAACAGAGATCGGTACGCCATATTGAGCCTGGAAGCTGTGGCAATCGCGCTCAACGAAGGGTTGCAAGCACGAGGCATTATTGTGCTCAACGAGATGGTGAGTAAACTGTGAAGCAGTGAACAGGGCCAACGCCGAAACCCGATCAACAAACCTGTTTGATCCGGAAACATGTCGCCGCCTCCGCTCCATCACATCCCACTGGGCTTGAAAGATGCAACGTGCTCATCTCGAGGCTAAGGGTCTGAATAGCCTGTCGATGAAAAGCTAGAATTCGCCGTAAAGGCACAACAGACTGGACGACACTAGAACCACCAATGAACCCAGCCATCGCAAACACTCCTCTGTCTGTCATGCATTCGCGCCAAACGATCACGATAACTTCTACGCCGAGTCTTTCTCCGGGAGGCCTTCCACCTACATCGAGAGCACTCATCCAACAGTTCCGTTACGAGGACCGTCGAAGCACTCTTGTTGTCGAGTCGGATCGCCCACTTTCCCCAACTTACTTGAATAAGATCTTTACCCTTCCTGATGTCGCTGAAGGGACAGCGCAAGACGATACTAGCTTACCCACTTCGCCCACATTGTCCAGCTCGGCACTTGGGGACACTCAGAAGTCTAGAGCCTCTCCTCACCGAAAATCCAATCGCGTCTCTGGCGTCCTGTTGTCTACGCCGAAATCTTCCCCTCCAGGATCTCCTGGCCCTCCTAAATCACCGCGACCACGGCAGCGGGTCCTCTTCTACCACAAACATGACCCACACTACGGGTTCACAAATTTCTCTGAACATCCTGTATTGTACAAGGGGAAGAAGTACCCAACGAGCGAGCACCTCTTTCAGTCCTTCAAGGTTCGTACTTTATTATTCCATGATCTTCGCGTGTTAACCCTTCGCAGTTCCAAGAGCATCGACCTGGCCTGGCAGAGCACATTCGAACGTGTTCAGAGAGGCCCAGTGTCGCGTTCTCAGAAGCCCGCCGCTTTCAACCGGAAGCGAGGCCAGACTGGAAGCATGTGAATATCGCAAAGGTTCGCATCTTAGAGTCCTCCGAATCGCAGATCGCTAAATAGTACCGAAGATGGACATCACTATCGAGCACAAGTTTACACAGCACCTAGACTTGAAGGAGGAACTACTGGCGACGGGCGATGCTGAACTTGTTGAGGTTAGAAGAACTTGTGTTGCATCCATGGTTCTCTACTGAATTGACGACGTAGGATTCCGATAAAGATCCATTCTGGGGTGTCGGGGCCGATGGGAAGGGCCGCAACGAGTTGGGGAAGGCTCTCGAGAGACTGAGGGAGAAGCTGCGCCAGGGACACGTTTGAGATGACGATACCCTACTCTCGCCGCACCTCGAACATGTGTATCTTCAATCCATCTTGATCTGATGTGAACGTTGGTGCATGAACTGTCTTGCACAGGACACGCGCTACTGCCATGCCCGAGGCGTGCAGCCGTGCCAGCTACCCGACGATTGGTATTAAAGTCCTTTGAACTCTCCTGCGATGAAACATCTCTCACTGCAAATCATGGCTACCCGTGGAATCAAAGCTCAGCCTGCCGCTTCACTGTGTGATGTAAGAATAATCGCTTCTTTTGTCCACGAACGCCGATTTCTTACCGTTCGCGTAGTACTGTCACCAGAAACCTAAATTCTCGAATCATCGCTACTGCTCCAAGACATGCGCTGGTCAAGCAGCGGCCCCGGCGACTACCAACATGTGTATCGTTAGTTGTCCTCAATCGCCTGTACTGGAGAGAATTAGTAAAATTGCCCGCAGTACTGTCATAAAAGGCCCAAATTTCAGAATTTCGATTTCTGCGGCAAGAGCTGTGCTGCTACCGCCAATCCAGCGCAGCGACGCGCTGGTGCCCCAGCAGGACAGCGTTCGAAGGGCGGCAACAACGCGACCACGAATACTCAACAGCCTACCATTGATCCGGGGCAGGTTGCCCGTACGTCTATGTATTCTGATATATATCTTCTTCCCTTGACTATTCCCGACAGAATTCGTCGCGCAATCTGTGCCGCAAGTGAAGGCCCTCTTAGCGGCACTGAACGCCACCGGTGTCGGCGCGCCCCAAACCGGCGCTGCACAACAGCAGGTCCCCCTCGCACCCGCCAGAGGAGCCCCCGTGCCGCAGAACAACAACCCTTTCCTCCAAGCACAAGCCCAGGCAGCCGCCGCTGCGCCTGCGGTCCATGGTACACCGGACTCTGTTTCCTCCAGCGTGCTGTTCGGCACTCAACCCCCGCCTGCTAGCGCTTATATCCAGCCTGCCGCCGACAATCCCGGCTGTCTTATTCCAGGCTGCGGGAAGCCTGTACATGTCGACGCGAACGGGGTGAAGACGAGCGACTTTTGCTCACAGAGGCATCGCGAGTATGTGTGCACCTACGGCCTTCAGGTCTCTTCTTGGATATTGTTGTTGACGGATCCTCGACAGGGAGGCGGTGGCTGCTGGCCTCGCGGAGGGATGTATTATGTGTTTGAGAATGCCGCAGTCCGAGACGGATTATTTCTGCAGCCGTGCATGTAGGGAGGAGGCACTGAAGAAGATGCCGGAGTAATTTATCGGCCGTTGGGCGACGTGGAAAGCTTTGTACGATGTAGAAAGTAAACCATTACGAGGGAAGCGTAATTGAGTGTCAAGTTTCACGCGGACTGGACTTCTGGCATAGGCATATAATGTACACATTCATGGTGTACTTACTACTACGTGCTATAATTACTATCTATAATTATTATTAGGGACTATATGCGGTGGATGATCGATGAGGAATGGGTGACAATGTGGTGCGTGACAATCATACAATGGGCGCTTGAAGTTAAGGCGTCGTATAGTAAACATGTGGGGCGTTGCAGAAAAAATTCTAGACGGCGCGGCTGATTCTGCCCAAAACGCGGAAAAAGCCATCTAGATAGAGGGAAAGATGAGAGGCATGGTCATTTCACATTGACGAACACGGACAGACCTCTAATCGGGCTCGCGGGAGGGGAACGGAGCCTTGCTTCTTGATTGTGGCAGCGGTGGAAGCTCATCGTGAAAGAACTGGCAAATTGCGCATCGCACAAAGGGCATTTGAGGATTCTAGAGGATGAAAGGTCAGAAATGATTTTCTATGGCAGAAGTCATGGGACCCACTCATCGTGAATATTATGAATGTGAAGATGATACATTAAAGCTTTGACGTCGCGGACGGTGTCGCGGCAACCAGGCCTGTGGCACACGAGGTGATCGTACTCCATGCAACCGGCCTTTTTCATGGCGTCCATAGCCTCATCGAGCTGAAAAAAAACATCAGTCAATGACTCTGGGAAGACCAATTGCTTGGTACTGACCGTGTCCAAGAGGGCTTCGTAGCGGGAATGCCTTTTGATAGCCTTAAGATCGTCCTTCTCTGGAACCGGAGGGCCTTGTTCGGAAACAGCGGATGCAGTCTCAATGACGGATCCGGACCCGGGGTCGATGGTCGATGCAGACTCATCAAGAGGAGCTGTTTCCCAGGTCGAGTCTGAGTCCGCAGACTCATAAAGAGGAGCTGTTTCCCAGGTAGAGTCCGATTCCTCAGAGAAAGCAGAGACAGAGCTAGACCCAGCCAAGACAGCCTTCAGCGGCATCCCAGCACGGTATCGGAAAGCGATGTCTTGTGCTGCAGTGCTAGAAGAAGAGCTGCATGTATCCGTGCTATCGCAGCGTACCATGGGCGCCACCGGGGCGGAGAACTCCCAAGTGCTCTCGTCGTCAGCAAAATTCCACTTAGTGTGAAAGCTAGCTTTTGACGGGAAGTACGTCGCGTGCCGTTTCTCGCGGTCGTGTTGCCTGATCACAGGACGCGCGCGCACCGCGCTCCGGACAGGTGGCTTGGCCAAGTTGATCAACTCGGAGACCAGTTCATGAGAGAGACGTGGATCCATGACGGGCAAAGGGGTTATACAAGTGAATAAGTGGGAGATTCTAAGGCAAAATACGCTGAGATGGCGGGATTATATATGTTCACATTGTTCAGCTTTGACGGATGGCCACAACCTGCATTCGGCATGTTTAGAGCACGAGAGTTGATCGAATTCCCAAAAGGTGCATGTATGGGCGTAGGATGGCCGGAGGCATGAGTTGTACATTGTTCAAGTACCATGTGTTGCGCCTCGCCAAGATTTCGCGAGTGGCCAGGTTGAGGATGCGGCTCAGGAACACTGAGAGAGATCGTCACGGCAACGCGTGACTTTTTCCAAATGCCGGCTTCACCGGAAGCATTTTACCCTTGCACTGTGCCACCATGTTCGCGATTTCCAGGACGTTGAAGGCCACCGACATTACACGCGTTTCTTGTGCCAGGCTGTCTTCGTCTCTGCTGCAGAGACGCCCGGCAGGACATGGAACCTTGACGCGTTTCAGCAGCACTACCCCAGCCTACAAAGGCCACATTCCGTTAAACTGGTTCGAAAACGCGTTTTTGGCCGTAGGATCTGCCGTCATGTCTTTAGCCGATCCTAGGCGGGGTGGTAAGTCGACTTAAATCATGGCATCCAGTGCACGGATTAACGCCCTCAAATAAGACATGATCGCTGCACTTGGCGAGACCACCGCAGGACCGAGCCTGCCTCGTCTGCGTGACATCATGCTTGAGAGCGCTGAAGGTCGCCAGATCCTCAAGGACAGGCCAAGAGTTAACACTGACACGATCGACATGAACAAGCTCGCGCAGTTCCCAGAAGGCACGTTTGGTCGTGCGTACGTTACATGGCTGGAGCGCTGTGGGGTCACTCCAGATACCCGAGAACCTGTGCGTCGCGTGGCCCAGTTAAAGCGGCGTCGCTGATTTTTCTGTGCTCCAAGGTCCATTACATCGACGATCCAGAGCTTGCCTACGTGATGCAGCGGTATCGCGAATGTCATGACTTCTACCATTGCATTTGCAACCTCCCTGTCAATGTCGAGTCAGAGCTTGCGCTAAAGTTCTTCGAATTTGTGAACCTCGGCCTCCCTGTAGCCGCGATTTCTGCTGCGTTCGGCCCCTTGCGTCTGAGCTCGAAGAAGCGGCACAGGCTCTTCTCTGAGTATGTGCCGTGGGCGTTCAAATGCGGTGGAAGTGCCAGGAGTTTGATTACGGTCTACTGGGAGCAGCGGTGGGAACAAAGCGTTGACGAAATGAAGAAGGAGTTGGGGATTTGGGACCCTCCCGAGGCACGATGGAGCCGGCCGCTCAGTGAGGCGAAGGCTGCCGCGGAGAAACGGGCACGGGAAACTCTCCCTCCAAGCTCTTGAAAAAGATGTACGTTCCAGGGCTCAAGGCGATCTGGCAATTGCTAAACCCTTTCTATTGAAGCCAATCTTGGCGAAGTACTTATCACGTATCGTGAATAACGAAATGGACACAGTCCTGTGGTGTTTGATATTATTTCGTGGACTGTTCAAAAACACTTGCGTCCGGTCAGTCCCGATTGTCTCAACTACTTACCTAGGCCCTACTCATGGACGAGTTCTGTGTGTGACTTGATGAAGTGAGGCATTGGAGATGCCTTGAAAACAACACCGCGATGAGCGGAAGGCGTACGGTCGTCTAATGAAGGCACAAAGCCTCCGACTCATTCTTCACCGATCGACTCCAGGCCACATTCACGGACTTCTACTGGAATACATCCCTGGTCGCTCCATGGCCACCATCCAGCCCCCTGGCTCAAAAGGTTCTCGCATGCGCTCTTCAAGTTATCCTATGCATTACTCGGTTCCGCCGACCACCTACTCAGCTGTTTCAGAAAGGCTAATGTACATGTGTTACACTCGAGGACTCCACTGCTACGCACGAAGCGTGCATTCCATTTATTCCTTTGAATCATTAAACTTGACCTTCGACGGTCCTCTTACGAGTCGATGTGGTCTTACCCATTCTACTTAGTACTTGAGATCTACTGGGTGCTATAAATCTGGGCCGTATCCATGCCGGTTGAAGCTCGAACGAAGACCCCTAAGCCCTTTATCCATCTCGGCGTACTCCATTGTCATGTTGGGAAACTTGCAACCCATTTGCCACTGGGTTACTTCGAGTCTGAAAGGGCATTTCGACTAGGCGATTTTGCAGGATTGCGACCTGGACTTTTCCTGTTCCCCTGTGCCCGTCAACCACGGTCCCGGGTCCATCGTCGCCCGATCATCATCGGGACCCAGGCACACACCACACGGCCCCTACACGCTCGATGCGGCGTGCTCATCAACTCATGACTCTTTCTCGTCACCATCGCTGTCTGACCGCTCTGAAAGTGTACCGTGTTCCCGTTCATCAGGAACTCCCAAGTTGAACAAGAAACGGCTTACGATCAAGACATACACAGTCTTGGTTTTCTTCGTTGCCAACGCTTGAATTCGCGACCGCGACGCCAGCCGAGAATGCGACCAACAACTGGTCTACAACTTTGACGTCGAACTCAAAACCACTCCTGAAGTCGTCGACATCTCCTAGCCTTTCTTGCGCAAGCTCTTCTCCACAGGCGGAATCGATCTCATCCTCCGCACTATCGTACAAGTCGTAGAATTCAACGTCTTCCTGTTCACTTGATTGTGGCTCAGATTCGTGCGTTGAAAACGATACTGCATCGACTTACTCCGCACACAGAATATCCTCGTCATTGAAGAAGAGATCGACGATCTCGTTGACGTCCTCGTCGGCCGTCTGTGTAGTGTGGCTGGGCATGGGCATGCTGGGGAAGGAGCCTCGCGGAGAAATAAGAAATGAGATTGAAGCAGCACGATTATCTAAATGAACCTGAGAGTATCCAGCTTCAGCGTCTCCCCAGTGGGGAGAAGCAGGAGATTCGTGATCTACACACGTTCGAAATCTACGTAATTTGGGTGATGTTTTCTCTCCAAGCCCGCTGTCACCCTAGTTTGTTTCGTCAATGTTAACTCAACATTGACTGGAAAACCGATCAATGTGGGGCGTTGTGACAGTTATACTAGTAGGTCAATTATACAGTGTAACTGTAGGATATACTATGGCAAAAGTTTGACGAGTCTGTTGAATCTGGTCGCCATTATCGCCAGACGTCAAATCGGACTTCAAGTTAGTTTCATGAGCGTTTACCGTGATTGAGATATGTACTCACAGTATGATGATGATATTCAGGGAACTGCCGATGTAATCTGATAAGATTTAGCACGTCATGTGGCCGAAATATTGGCCATTTCGCGTAGGTAGCTACTAAGTAGCCTCGTGAAGCCACTTTTCGTTGCATTAACAGCACACCCGGATACTGCAGGACACCAGCGGTGCTGGACTTGTGAGCGGAGGCAATGCTGGCCTTTGCAAATTGTGTCAGACGCACTACCCATCTCTTCCCGTCACTGGGAGGAGTCACCATAACAGCAGGTTCGCGCCAAACTGTTCGTAACGTCCATATCTCGCGATGGGCGTCCCAGCTATCCGCCAAACGACTGTGGCGGCATCCGCCACTTCACACACGAGCCACACCGCGTCGGACATTCCAGCATCTTGCACCGAAACCGGAGGAAGCTTCGCCGGATCCCAAACGGCCGACGCAGCAAAAGGCAGTAACGGGAGAGACGGTGAAGTCGGCGGACCCGACGGCGAAAGAACAGAGGAAGACCGACTGGCGTATCGTCAAACAACTCATGGTAAACGTGTGGCCGAAGAATGACTGGAAGACGCGCGGAACCGTTCTCTTAGGATTTAGTCTTCTTATCGGTGGCAAAGTTCGTTCAGTGCATATTGCATTCATTGCTTACACTGATCTAAATGACTAGATTCTCAACGTCCAAGTTCCCCTGATATTCAAGGAAGTGATTGACACACTCAACCTGGACATTACCCAGGGTTCCACCGTTTGGGTGGTCGCCGGAAGCCTAATTCTTGGGTGTGAGTTGCGCCAGTTCTACGATACCAAATCTCTGATTGACGCTGCGAACGTCAGACGGAGCTGCCCGGATAGGTGCTACGGTTTTCGGAGAACTGTTGAACGCCGTATTCGCTGGGATCGGTCAGCGCGCGATTCGCAAGGTTGCGAGGGAGACTTTTGAGCACCTTCTGCATCTCGACCTCCGCTTCCACTTGTCGCGACAGACGGGAGGTCTGACGCGCGCGATTGATCGTGGTACCAAGTGCGTTATCTCTGTTGTCATGTTCAAGTGCGGGCACTTATGCTGGGTTCAGAGGTATCACGTTCCTGCTCCAGGCTATCATCTTCCGTATCGCCCCGACAGCGTTTGAGATTTCGATGGTTTGCGGTATTTTGGTTCGTATCCCTGTTCTCTGAACGTCTCTGCCTATAATTTATGCCATTTTCCCAGACATACAAGTTCGGGTGGGACTTTGCAGCAATTACCGCGCTTGCGATGGTTGCATATTCATGGTTCACTGTTCGTACGACATCATGGCGGTCAGTCTGTTCACTGCACAGCTCATTTCAATCGTGACACGCTCTCCAGGACGCGTTTCCGCCGTGAAGCCAACAAGGCAGACAACAAAGCAGCCGCAGTAGCTGTTGACTCGTTGATTAACTTCGAAGCCGTCAAGGTACGGCCAACGTGCCTCCTACGTTTAATTGCGATCTGACCAGGTCCCAGTAGCATTTTAACAACGAGAAGTATGAAGTTGCGCAGTACGACAAACATTTGGCGCAGTATGAGAAGTCTTCAGTAAAGATCACGACGTCTCTTGCCTACCTAAACTCTGGTCAAAATGTCATCTTCTCGTCTGCTTTGACAGCAGCCATGATTTTGGCTGCCCAAGGCGTCGTCAATGGTTTGTGGACACCGCAGTCCTCGGGAAATGTCTTCTGAAAATTGGTCATAGGAACGATGACAGTTGGAGACCTCGTCATGGTTAATCAACTCATTTTTCAGCTGTCACTACCCCTTAACTTCCTTGGCACAATATACCGCGAAATAAGGCAGAACCTTCTTGATATGGAGGTCCTCTTCAAACTTGTTGAAGAGAATCCTCCCCCCAAGGTCTGTCTTTCACCGTTCTCCAGATGCCGTGACTTACGACCCACCAGGACAAACCCACCGCACTCCCGCTTGACCTAAAAGGTGGATCCATACGCTTCGAGAACGTCACCTTCGGTTACCACGAAGACCGCCCCATCTTCCGCAACCTCTCCTTCACCGTCCCCGCTGGCAAAAAGGTCGCCATCGTCGGACCGTCCGGGTGCGGCAAGTCGACTGTTTTCCGCCTCCTCTACAGGTTCTACGACCCCGCCTCGGGGCAGATCTACATAGACGACCAGAACATCTACGACATCAAGATGGAGAGCCTTCGTCGTGCTGTGGGAGTTGTCCCGCAAGATACACCGCTGTTCCATTCCAATATCATGCATAACATCAGGTATGGGAGGCTGGACGCGACAGACGAGGAGGTCAGGGCGGCTGCGAAGAAGGCGAATGTACATCGGACGATCATGGGCCTGCCTGACGCGTATGATACGCAGGTGGGAGAGCGTGGGTTGATGATCAGCGGAGGGGAGAAGCAGCGCTTGGCAGTTGCCCGTGTGTTGCTCAAGGATCCACCGATTTTGTTCTTCGACGAGGCTGTGAGTTCTTCCTTCCCCTCACCGCGCCGTCGTTCATGTCCTGACCAATGTATTGACTTTCAGACCTCCGCGCTGGATGCGCATACGGAATCTGAGTTGATGAAGAACATCAACAGCACCTTGCTGGATAAATCGCGCACGAGTATCTTCATTGCTCATCGCCTGAAGACCGTCGTCGAGGCTGGTACGTCGCTCTCCACGTTGTTGCATCTTACACATTGCTTATTCGCGGGCTTTTGAAGACTTGATCATCGTGATGAAGGACGGAGAAGTTGTCGAGGAAGGCACTCATGAGGAGCTTCTCCAGAAAGGCGGCCTGTATCACAGCATGTGGCAGCAGCAGGCCAGCTTGGATGGCTTGAAGGAGGAGCAGCCGGAGAGCATATCTGTTTAGCCTGCTTGGACAACCATCTCCTTGTATTACGATTTGATTACGAACCTCGAGGTTCTATAATTCATTACTAGAGTACCGGTATCACTTCGGTATCAAGGCATCACTGCATGTTTTCTATATGTCGACATGTCACCAGTGACGCTCTTCGCAGCAGGTGAAGGTAGTACAATCGACATCCGAGTGCGACATGTAGCTGGACTATTGGGAGCCAGATCATCACACCTTCCCAGTCGGTGTCGTGATAATTCTTTCATAATTTTCTGTCCACTCCTTGCAGATATCGATGAGATGAGTTGCAGGTATATTAGTTGAGTCTAGAGGGTACTATGCAAGGTGGAATCTGCTGCAGTATAAGCATAATATATCGCCCGTCCTTATCCGGAGGAAAAAATCCAAAACTTGGACCTGCCATTACAGCATCCCTTTGACCAACCTCACGATGACCTTGGTCCAAAAGCGCACGTGGCGTCCTGCGCCTTTCCAGTCAGTGGCGTACTTCCTTATCCGGTTAACCTCATCCGCCAGCTGGCGCTGTATCGCCATCGTAGACGACTTATGCGCCTCACCTCCATCGTGTGGCTCTGCAGCATCCTGCGCCGAGGGCACGACCATAATGAACGACAACTCCGTGTCGATATGGGCCGACCGCGAATTGAGGTTGGTGGAACCAAAGAGCGTCAGGACGGGTGGCGAGGACGGTGTCGGCGAGACCCATATTCCTGGAGGTGCGGGTTGAGCGTTCGGAATAGAGGGTGTAGAGGGACACTAACCTTTGGCGTGGTACGTCCAGCCCGGCCGCTCCCATTCACTGAGTTGAACGCCACTCCCTGTAGAGCGATCCCACACGCGTGCAGCCTTCTTGACCGCGTTCATGAACCGCTGCTCCAGCAATGTATAGCCTTCCGGTATCCTACCCGAAATGCCCTTCGAGCCAAAGAATCCATTGGCCTATGCCGATATCCAGAAGACGTCAACACCGACACGGGACACGAAACACCCACACGTACCTTGGGACTCGCGGCGACGATCCGCGTGTCGATGTCGTTGGCGAGAACGAGGTTCTGGTAGCGCTGATACAGCCCGAAATAGCCGCTCGTGAGATCCACCAGCGGGCGTGCATCGGCGTTTGCATTCGATGCGCGTAGATGGCGGAAAAGCAGGGCCAGCGCGGACTCCTCTTCGCGGACATTGAACTGCCCGGCTTGGATGAGAGGGAACAGGATGACGTTGTCAGGATGTGGGCTCGTCACTAGCTCCTTATCCCCACATGAGGACTCGAGTTGGTGTGCGGTGCGACTGGACGCTTGGAATGTGGACAGCGCCGTTTCTGCCTTTTGGTGTATGTGGTGGGGGTGCGTGCGAGAGTCCGACCAGTGCAAGGTATACCCCTCGTGTTGGTACGAATGGGGTGCAAGTTGGGAGGATGGAGGCAAGAGCTGGTACGAAAACGTGGAGACGGTGCGCAGGAAGTCGAAGCAGTATTGCGCCAGCTGCGGTTGCGCGGCGAAATGGATGTAGCGGTCTTGGCGGTTTGTGAAATAGGATTCGTTGAGGTTGGCTCTGCGCGAAGTTAGTCCTAGGTCAATTTACGAGCTGTGTGCCACTCACCCGCTGATGATGACTTCGTTGTCGACGCCGTATATTTTGGCGTGCCAAGTACCCCATCCTTCATTGAACCGTGGCGGTACCAGCTTCGCCAATATCCCACGCAGGCTAGGACTTCGGAACATGGACACGCTCACGCGCTCCGGAAATTCTTGGATCAGAGGCAATAGTATCTTCGCCGTTGACGAAGCACCTGGTCGCGTCGAGCGGTTCAAGTCCAATTGCAGGAAAAGTTGGAGTGCGGGTTTCTCCAACAGAGCTTTACGCAAAGCAGCAACCTGGCATCTGGAATAAATGCATTCTTGTATAAAGAGATGAAGAGACACACCAGTTCGGACTCGGCAGAGCCTATGTACAAGGACGATATGAATATCCGGTGCTCTGCGCGTCGAATCATGTCCTTGTTCAGAAATCAGATGGGCGCCGTCCATGGTCATCGAACATACCAACAAAAGAACATAAAACTCCGGAGGCTCATTCAAAATAGATATGTTGCGTGAAGAGACCGTGAACGCTGGGTGGTTGCGCGACAAATTTGAAGTTACTTCCCGAACCGAAGGGTCGATTCCATAGCTTGATATGCATCTTACAGAACGTTCTGTGACGCGCAACCTGCGCGTCTGGCCCAGAAGGAGACGTCGGGCGCTGGCAAAGAGCATAGTGGTTTGAACGAAAATAAATATGTACAATATAAGCCTCGCTCGGCTATTCCGTGCCGAGCGGGGCTCGATCCCTTTACATACTTCTTGCCTCCATCTGTTGGGAGCAGCGTGGAGCATTTCTATTCTACGACACATAAAATATCGTATGGCGTTTTTACGGAAAAATCGTTGCAGGCATCCAGTCGGAATCTTCAACAAATTCGCGACTGTCCAGCGTCACTCATTCTCAGCCCGCGTGTTCGAAGAGGTTCGAAGTTCGACCATGTCTACCTTACGCGGATTGACAACCTCTTCTCATGTCGTGCAATTCACCACCTACGGGCGTCTAGGGTCATCTGATTGAAATGTGGGTGTCACTGGGGTGTCATGTTTGTCTACGACAGTAGTAAATGAGCCGCCAAACGACCATGAGGACAACGTTCACGATGCTGCTGGTAGAGCCCTTGTATTTCTCAACCAATCTATCAAGAACATTCGCATCACCGCGTAAAAACTCCATCCACAATGCACGACGTACCGATGGAGACGTCCTCTAAATGATCGTCGAAGTCTCCAAACTTCTGGTGCAGACGCTCATCGCGCACCAGCGCAACAGCGCGTCGGGGCAAGTCCTCAGATGCAAGTCGGAAGGACGAATCCTTGGCGAACGGGGGTGTGTCCCCGGAGTATGGTCGCCAGGTCGATGATGTCGCTGGAACATACGGCTAGACCAGGAATCACAAATCAACTAAACAAAATGCACGCGAGAAGCGAGAAGAAGGGCATCGACGCACCAACAAGGCTGCCTCATCCGATCCCAGCTTGTCACCATCGATCTTCGCAAGCCATGCGCAATGTCAGCGGCACCCAGAAAAGCGACCGAACGGCGTAACGAACGACAAATGCCACGGCCTCGCTGAACCCCGCCTTGACTTTCTCCGCGACCCTCTCGCCTACAGGCGCCAGTGATGTGTCGTCCAACCGTTCGCTGGCCTGGTAGTAGCCCACCAGCTTCAAGCCTATGGACTCTGCGTACTGTGTTGCCTTTGTGTGAACGCAGATGATCAGTTATTCCGTGAACAAGGCATCAAAAGGAGAAACGATAACGCACGAGGTCGAGGCCGATTTCCATCATAGGGCTCAGACTCGTCCAGTGGTGGAGCAGGGGCACCGCGTCTTCGATCACGACGGCCGAGCTGGCCTTTTTCCCAAGAAGAACGCCATTCACGGGCTGGTGTGGATGCTTGGCTGCATGGAAGAACAGTTTGAGGTAGGCCGGCTCAGAGAGTGTGTAGGATGTCATTGTGGTTCACAGGAAACCGAGATAAACAGATTTCATCAGAGCCTTCATCGGCGTTCCTTATGCGCGTGCTGAATTATGGCGACCACAAAATCTTTGCGCTACTGGACACCTACTGGATGAGCAATAGCACCCAAAAACGGCTGGACTGTCTTCCTCATCATATCCTGATGGTAGCGATTGTTCTCAATGCTGCAATTCGAGAGGACTTTTCAGGTGTCAGAGTGCTGTTTGTTCAAAACGAAGCTGATGCAAGCCGAGACTAAAAGAGTCTTGACTGAAAAGGAAAGCGCAACATCTACCTTCTTCTCCAGACGACGATTTCCCCAAGGAGGAGTGGAGAAGGGTGAGCTCCTTTATCACGTACGCCGAGTTATATTTTCCGTATCGGAATTTGCTTGATTCATGACTGTCCAGGCCGCTCAGAGGTATTTACACGCTGAGTGATTGTGAGCCGAAATCCTATTGGAGTTTACAAAGAGGCGCCGCTGGATACCTCGTGTCCGGAACCCGAGCCCATTTGATACCTTTCACATTGCACAAGACTTCCTGACGCGGCCTATCTCCAGAAAATCACTTTCTTCTTCAAAGGACATATCATGGCCGGCCAAGCCAGGCCCAACCTGAAGGAAATCTCAGACTTCGCCTGGTTGACGAAGCAGGAGATCGAGACACGAGTGGAGAAGTTGTACTGGGAGGGCGTCAAAGACATTCTTTCTGACTATTAATTTACCTGTTCTACCTACTGTTTGATTAATTATCTCATAACAACAGCATAACCTGACGGTCGACCAGTGCTGATTACTTCGAAGCAGAAATTGCCTTCGGGTTTTTTTTCTGTGCATCGTCGAATCTCCGCACGACAACCTGGCACTTAACTGTCTTACAAATATGGTTGGCGCTATTTTTTAGAGCGTCAGAGAAAAGAATGAGCCCTGCGGCACGTTCCACCTCTTCCACTGTAGAAAACACTTCCATGAGTGACACTGACTACAACGTCAACACTACAAGACGAACGATCACGTGCCTGGCATGACGAAGCTTTCTAGAGGCGCCTCGTCGGGAATAACAGCGTTCGGGAGAACGAATGCGCCTGTCGAGATCTCAAGTCGCTCTGGTGTAGAAGGTGAAGACGGCTTGGATGCCAAAACAACCTTTGCAAAGTGCGTTGGAACGGAAATATTTGGTGGCGAGCCAATGACCTCGTGTGTCTATAATATAACATGCGTTCGCAAATTTCCCGCGCAGGCTGAATGAATCTTCACGTACCACACGCCATTTGCCGTCACCTCCCAGTCGAGGCAGGTACAGTGGTATCGTGAAGACATACACGTCCTGGAAGGGGCCGATAAGCTTTCGGCACCAGTCCTCCAAGTATGCCCAGTCTGCCTTAATGTCAGTTGGGTTACTCTTCGGACAGAGAGAACTTACAATGCCGGTTGAAGCCGTCCCCTACTTGTGGGGCAATATTTGACAGGAGAAATGTCTCGTTCATTGCTTCCTGCGTCAGCATTCGAAATCAGCTACACTCAGGAGTCAAACCGACGCACGGACCTGGGAGAACTTAGCATCGGCAGCAGGAACCCTAACGCATACGAAAGATGCATCTGAGCTGTAACCGAGGAGAAGAAAAAAAGCAACGCACATATGGCCACGGTCATACCCACTTCTGAAGTAGTCCTTCAGCCGCGCCCGGAAAGGCGCGGGTACCTCTTCATCTTCAATAAACGTAGATTTCGACCTATCTCCAGCATTTTTTTCTTTCCCAGATGTTAGAGATGCTGCTGTGAGGTGCTCGGCAGTCTGTAGATATTCGCTCTTATTATTAAACTCCACGACACACTGAAATATTTATGAGGCATTATGCATGGCGACGTACCCACGCAGGATGGCGCAACCGCCTATCGTATGCCGCAGCATACGCTTTCCGCACCAAGGGGTCCGCAATAGGCCCTGTACACCAGTATATGAGTGAAGGTTCCCGAAGCTGCGTATCAAGTTACCGGGATTGCCATATTTGAGAATGGTTGATATGGCTGTTGGCGAAACAGGCGGAGTCTCCTGTATCAACGCGTCTGGCTCAGTTACTGGTGCCGGGGTCGGCGCGACTGGTAGAGCAGTTTTGGGGGGCGCATGCTGCCGACTCACGATGGTAGTGGCCACACCACCACCGACCAAGGCCCCAGCAGCGAAGATGGCAGCGCGAACGAGGGTGACACCAGGCATGTTGAGTAGAGACAGCTTGACTTTGGGTTGACTCCCAAGAGGTTGGTAGTATGTAGGCTTAGCAAATGCCAAAGGCCTAACCAGCCGTCCTCAGCAAATTTAAATTTAATAAGTCTCGATACTGATTGGAGGGACAAAAAATAACAAAATAAAAAATAAAAAATAACACTGTGCTGCTTACTCTCACACGCATTAATGGTTCCAAATTCTAAGTTCTCAGGCCCAGTTCGGAAACCTGAGTTAAGTTAAAGTTAGCTTGAGTTGAGTTGATTTGTTGTGTCAGCAACTTTTAAAAGTTGTTAACTCAAGGGAACTTGGGTTGCGTTGCGTATGTCAGTGGTAAGTCACAGATTGTCACACTTCCTGGAAGAGATTGATAATCTATTGATTCACACTGTACTCATCGTGGTCCATGCGGATTCATCCAGAAAGACACCGGAAAGTGTATCACAGGCTTTTTAACGCAGGAAAAAAGCCAGAGATGCACAAAAAAAAGGTTGAGTCCAGCGGTAGAGTCATTATCTTAGGTTGTTGGTAGGATATCTATATCACTGGCATGACATCAATTCTAAATCAACAGTTGTCTGGCCCTTCGGCAGTTTGTGATAAGTTGCTGACACATCCTTTGTCAACTCAACTCAAGCTAACTTTAACTTACCTCAGGTTTCCGAACTGGGCCTTAGGGTTTCACCGCCGGTGACCAGAAAATTGAAATCCATCTCCTGGTGGCTCAAATATGCAATGTTCCAGACAAGGTTACAGTGCTGTGGGAGCTCAAATACGCAGTGTTTGGACAGGGAAATGGCCATTTTGAGGGCCTAAAATACGGTATTTTTTGGACAGACCTCTAGGGGAGCTTCCGGGGGCCTCAACTTGCTGAGCATGGCTGGACAAACCTACGTTAAAGCCCTCGGGATGCTGGATCCAACCCTATTGGACTCATGGGAACCAGTAATTTCCATGCTGCAGGAGCTATGGACAGTGTTGCTCAACATATTGAATTGACTTCAGCAGATCGAAGGGCTTGGATATATCAAGCGCAAGATTGAGGACTGGGCTGGAATCATCTGACCAGTGGCTGCATTTGGATCTCCACTCCGTCGAACACACCTTTGTGTTTTTGCAGAGCATAGTGCTTTCTTTCTTCAACCAACGCTATTTGTCCTGGTGTATCCATGTGATATACTTCCAGCATCATGCCGGCCGTGGGCCCTCCGTTGTTTGCGGCAGGGACTGGTGCAGGATTCTGTCGGTACTATTCATCGATGCAATCCTTCATCCATAACCCCTGTATATAGCTTAGGAGAAAGTAGCCGGACGGCAAGGTGATTTGTCCTTGGGCGTTCCGCGCAATTTTGCCATTTTGGATGTAGGTTTCCACTTCTGGGCACGATATTACAAAGTGCCCAGCGGTGCAAAAGTTGCATGAGTCTCCGGCGTGCGGCTGACGTGGTGGTAATGCCTGGTACTGACTTGGGCAAGACTGGGTTGGTTGGGTTCCGATCCTTTGTACTGCTGTAGTGAGACCTTGCATCATGGCTTTGACATGCTGGATTACCGCTGCCAGCCCGTCTTCGATTTTGACACTGGCGGCAGCATCTGGTGATTTTGGGCCTTGGTCCAATGGTTTACTTTCTGTGCTAACCTGCTGAAAAACATGCGTGACGGCGGTACAAATTTCAGCCATTGGGTACGGTGTGTCCAGGTCATGGTCCGGCAGGACCACCGAAAGCTGAATCGTGACCTTATCCCAAACTGCATCTGGAATTCCTTGCCGGAACTTCTTGTTCTTCTCACTAATCAAGATACTGCCTTTTGCCACAAGAAAATCTGCAATGAGCAAGAACTCCTGATGGAACGTCTCGAACTCCGCGATGTTCCGCATACTGGCTGCTTGGCTCTGATGGACCAAACAATTGAGGTCCGCCTCAGTTTTGGAATCTTCTTCCGCTCCCGGATATAGTTCGAGGACCTTCTTTTTCCAATTGGCATATGTGTCTGCCACGTAGTTTTCTAGTCATTCCCAGAGTCCGGCGGAGTTGACGTCGACATAACGGCAGGCATAGGTCTTCATCTCTGCTTCGTCGGTAACATTGTGATCCTGGAATAGGGATTCGAGGTCCTGGAAAGCTGAAATATGAGATAGGAGGAGATGGAAATAGATGAATTGGCTACAGTACTCAGCATAGTAGCACAGACTTAAATACAGTGAATATATACTTCTACTCTACAGACCAGCATATGAGTAAGTAAATAAGTAAACAGATAGTAATCTACTGAGGGAGGGAACGAGGTTACGAAGGTGGACCCGAGCTCGGTGTTGGATGGATCGGATTGCTGATGTAATGGAATTTCCAACTATGAGGGCAGGAAGCTCAAGGAGACTGACGAGGAGAAGGCCGAGTGAGAGGCTGACGTTACCGTGTTGGCTGAGCAGACCACCGTCGTCAAGGACCCGCTTGGCGATAAGCCAAAGATCATCATCTTGAATTGCATCATCAGCTCACCCGCTATTCTCATCACCGGCAAGTTTGGTTCGTCACCTAACACAATGTGTTGCCATCCCATCGTCAAGAATATCATATCAGCTCGTAGAATGTGTCGGAAAAAGCTTACGAGCGTGATCAGCGGAGTTAAGGCCTGGTCAGGTCAAATCAGCCAACCTGGTAAATGAGGCCTGATCAGCCGAGCGTTAGTTGATAAGAACCAGTGCTTCTGATCAGTCACCGTTTCTGATCAGGCCCCAGAACCTGATCAGCCAGCATCAGCCAGCGGCTGATCAGAGTGGCGGGTTCTGAAAATGAAATGAGGACATAATCAGGCGCCGGTCCGTCCTCCCAGGTGTCAGTATATTTTGTAGTCTTTGTTACTTACTTGCTTACTTACTTGCCTGGGTGCAGTCCTTACTACCCTGTTGTAACGTATTTACTTACTTACCTGGGTGTAGTCCTTCGACCTGTGGGCTTTCAAAGTTAATGATCACGTTGAAGTATTGATTTTTAGTTAAGCACTTACCTTTTGACTTGAATGCTAGCTGGCTGAGTAGTCAGTTGGTGTGAAGCGTTAGAGAAGGGACTTACTGAGGATTGAACTCGCAACCTCGCGCGAGGGCTTCACTATAATTCTGACCATAGTTTCCGTTACACTATAGAGGCGATATATGGTATGAATATGGCATCTACTTATCCCGTCGTTGTGACCTACCGGTCCATGTACCTCAGGGTTTCAACAAGATCCAAAGTGCGTCTAAAGCGCAACAGCTCAAACGGCCTGCAGCAATGAACATAAATACACAGACTCCAAGATCTATAATATCTATCATTTATGTGGGACTGGTGCTATGTACGTGTGCGGGTGGAGCGCCTTGCCGGCGCAACCAGTGCTCCCACAGCTTTCGCCCGGCCCCTTCCCCGCTTGGCTGGCCCGGCTTCAATCGCACGCGATGAAGCAGAATCGTCGACTTGCAATGGCGCGTTTATCTCCATCGCGCCCATACCCGCGGCAATATTATCATCGTCATCTGAAACATCAGCAGGAGGCCTGTCAGCCGAGATGACAGGAGCCGGTGCAGCGAGAGTAACAGATGCTGATGACCTTCCGGGTCTACGAAGCTGGGGGACAGGACGAGGTGGTGGCTGAATCACAGGCTGTGGGGTCTGGGTGGCGGGCTGAGGCACGAGCTCGAGAGCTGGGAGCAGAGGCAAGGGACAAGGACCCGAGATGGGTCGAGGGCCTGCGGGATGGTTAACATCAGAAGCAGGTCCAGGCTCGGCTACAAATCTTCCCGCCGAAACAGAGGATGGCACGGAAGGAGCTGAAATCGGCTCATCTAAGAAAGAATTGTCCCAATTAAATTGTTCCCCGACATCCTCGTGCAAATCGGCGCCTCCTTGTAAACCACGCCTTGCTGCCTCCTGCTCGTTATGAGCATCCAGTGCTGAGCTGCTTTCCGCGATTGGATTTTGACAATGGATGTGACCAGGTACTCCGAGAAAGACTTGATGATCCCAGTGACGATAAGTCGCTTGGAGATCGGGCGAGGCGGCCTCCTCTTCCATAAGTTGCCTCCGGAGATAGTAATTCTTCCCGTGAGGAATGCCAGTGGTCTTTCCGGTATCCTCATAATGCACGTCGCCGGAGACGATAAATATAGCCTGGACATTCAGAATGAC
>JABCKJ010000305.1:0-25945 GCA_018850815.1 Asterophora lycoperdoides
TGAGGTCCGATCCCAGTGCGCACACAATGGGGCAAAAATGTTGCGGACACATTGGCCCAAATTTGGCATTTTTGGATTGGACATATATAGCATTATGCGGGGGTCCTCGCGGGTAGTGGAGATGTACCCACGACCCGTGCCTTCGACGATGAGCTCTTCTTTCGCGCACTCAATGAGGAGCTCGTCGAAAGGGACGTGATGTCCGGCGATCTCCTAGAACGCGATTTCGATGAAGACGTCTATGCCCGTGGTCTCGAGGACGAGTCAGCAGTGGCAGCGCGTTCCTTCAAGAGCAAGTGGAACCAAGCGCTGAGCAAGTTACAGTTCAACTCTGCTGGTGCTGCCGCCCCTCCCCCGGCTTCTGCGGACGCTGCTAGTCAGCCAGTGACGCGTGACTTGGCCGAAGAGGAGCTGTTCGAGCGGGACGTGATGTTCGGCGATCTCCTCGAAGAACGCGATCTGGATGAAGAGGTCTATGCCCGTCACGGTGGTTTCGAGGATGAGTCAGTGGTAGCGCGGAGCTTAGGCTTCGAGGAAATGTTCGCCCGCGAACTGGATGAGGCCAAATCCAAATCCAAAGCCACCGCTCCCGGCCCAAGCAGCCAATCTACAGGTTCCGGCTCACCCGCCAGACCCACTCCCAACACCCTGGGCGTTCCATATTTATCTCCCCGCCTCCCTCCATAATCCCAGTACCCTGCACGCCCCACTACATGCACCCCATGTGTACCTCCCCGCCAAGATGCAGCCTCCGGGTAACGATCGGGTCGTCTCCAGCCGCGACTTCGACGAGATCGATGAGCTCTCCGTTCGCGCACTCAATGAGGAGCTCGTCGAGCGGGGCGTGACAAGACCGGCTACACCCTATAGCAGGCGTGCCCTTCGTCGCCTCGACACGCGGGATTTTGACCTCGACCAGCTCGACTGATTCGCAGTGGACGTGGTGAGTCCTTACATGCCACTGTATGTTTTACCATGTCGCTGATTTGTTCTTGAATCACAGTTTAAGGTGAACGTCGGTGCCGGATGCGATCGCAGTTCTCATGAGTACTTTGGTCAGAGATGTCGAAGTACTTGCTTGTATGTGGGGTTTTTCTTGTGCAAGATGAGTTTATGCGCGTGAATTGAGGATCAATGCGCATCTTTTCTCCGAACGGGTGGGCTTGGGTGATTTTAAATTTGAGGAACCTAACAGAGGATGGACTGGTAAGCGGTCAGTCCCTGTTGCCATAGGAACCGGGCCGCGGGCCGCTACATCATCATGACCCTAGCAGTCCCGACTTGATCTCCGAGTCCTATGAATACTTGGCTTGAGCCGCTTGACAGTACATCGCCGCTGTTTTTTATGACATCTCTGGTCCTGCTCTGGTCCTTGGTCTTGGAAAGCACAAGCGCTCCAGTTCATTCATCCGTCAAATGAAGGGCAAGACGCTGAACCATCTGCCGATTCTGCACGACAATCCTTGCAATCGTACGTTTCAACGATTGATAAGATAACGTTGCAAGGCTGTGGCTATAAAAGCGGGCTGCACAGGCTGTTAGCTCCCGTATCTCAGCTGGTTCTGAGCTTTTCGCACCACTCACTCACTCACTCACTCTCAGCTGGTCTGACTCTCCCCCAATCTTCATCATGAAATCCTCCCAGGCTGTTCTCATTGCTTGCGTTAGCGGTGCTACGCTTGTCTCTGCTCTGCTTCCTCCTAATGGCGTAGTGTCGCAAAAGACTAGTAACAACGGCAAGGCTAGTTTGCTTCGGGATCCTGTACGCTTCAAGACACGCGATTTCGGCGAGGGCATGTTGGTTGTGCGTTCAAACAATTCCAAAAAAGCCAAAGCCAAAAAAGCCAAAGCCAAAGCCACCCAACCTAGTCCTGGCCAAAGCGACGAGTCTGCAGGCTCCGGCTCGACATCGACGCCCCCGCCGCCCACCCCTGACACCCCAAACGACCCAATACACGCGCCTCACACGGACAGCCCCCCGCCCTATCCCCCGCCACTGCCCGCTCGTAACACCCTGCACGGCCCACCACCCGCGCCCCCATTGCCTTATCGCCCCGGGTCCTATCCCCCGCCGCCCACTCGTAACACCCTGCACGGCCCACCACCCGCACCCCCATTGCCATATCGCTCCGAGTCCTATCCCCCGCCACCGGTGCCCACTCCTACTTCCAGGGGGTCCCTACTACGCGCAACAGCCCATAAGTATATCAATAAGTATAACCTCCCATCCTTCAATTCGATTCGTAAGAAGGTGCCTTGGGGTAACGCTCGGGTCGTCTCTGGCCGCAGCTTCGATGAATTCGATGAGCTCTTCGTTCGCGCACTCAATGAGGAGCTCCTCACGCGGGGCGTGATGTCCGGCCATCTCCTCGAAGAACGCGATCTAGATGAAGAGGTCTATGCCCGTCATAGTGGTCTCGAGGACGAGTTGGTGGTAGCGCGGGGTTTCTTCGAGGACACATGGAACCGACTGTGGGGTAACGGGAAGGCTAGCAAGCCTGCTGGTGACGATTCCAAGGCTGCCACCCCTCCCCCGGCTTCTGCGGACACTGACGCTAGTGGCGCTCCCAGTGAGTCGGTGACGCGTGACTTCCTCGAAGAACGCCATTTCGACGAGGGAATGTACGCCCGCGACGACGAGGAGTTGGTTGGGCATTCCAAATCTGCCAACCCCGGCCTTCGACGCCTCGACACGCGGGATTTTGACCTCGACCAGCTCGACTGATTCGAAGTGGACGTGGTAAGTCCCTGCATGCCACTGCAGTGTATGGTTTACCATGTCGCTGATTTGTCCTTGAATCACAGTTGAAGGTGAACGTCGGTGCCGGATGCAATCCCAGTTTTCATGAATACTTTATGTCTTGTAGAGTAGGAGGACAAATAACATTTTCAGTGGCGCAACTCAACTGAAATGATACGTAGAAATACGTATTTTTAGAGCTATCAACTTGGTCCTTATACTCATTATCATTACTGCCAGATGCACATTGCACAAAGGATGTCGTGCAAGTTATCCCCGTGGATCCTCTGCCTCATTGCTTGCACTGCTTTACAGCCATCTTTGCGTGCAAGTCCCTCCATCCTCTGCTTGGTATTCTCTCTTAACCTCCCACCCACGTTCCCAGCGTCACTGTTAATTCTCCAGGTCACCTGGGACTTGGCGTCGATATTTCTGAGTCCTTGGCGCCATCATGCACTTGGCGACTTTGGCACAAAACCTTGGCAGCTTTTTCTCCCTCCTCGTTCAGGTCAATGCAGCAATCACAGTGCACCACCAAACACCTACTGTGCCCACCTCAACGAGCGGTGCAGTAGATGCAGAGTACACAGGCGCCGCGGCGTACAACCCTACGTGGCACCTTGATCCCACCACCGTAGTCCGCTGATTACCCAGTTCACTCTGCAGTTGCAGAGCGGGGGCGATGTACAGGGCCTTTCGATATCACAAGAGGGCTCCTTTCTCAGGTTTTCAATCGAGATGAGTGTGGCAAATCAAGTCTGTGCGTACATTCAGGCTAACGCTTCCCAGCGTACTGACATCTAATTGTAGTGGGAAAGAACTCTACCTTCATCCAGGTTCCATTCCTGAACCTCATGTAAAACCTCGCAAAGCGTGCTGGCCGCGTGGCTGTCCGCGTCGGTGGGAACACGCAAGAGACAGCCGTGCTCGTCGACAGGACACCTGATGGGAGGATGTTAGAGAAAAATATCAGTGGGGCGAGGAATCCTGTGAGTCCGAGCATCGTGTCTCCTCGGAGAATAGTACTAATTCTTACACGACAGACACAAACCTCGCCGTTGGTATTCACGAATGACCTGCTCCACCTCATGCGCAAGATATCGTCCTTTGTTGATGTGCGCTGGTTCCTCGGTGTGTTTCGTTTTCTGTTGACATACTTCTCTATCTGACTACTATCAATGAATTAGGCATCCCATTCCTCCTCGACTCACCAAACCGCCTCGACATCGCCGAGCAGGGGCAAGCCATCCTCGGTGACATCCTCGGTGACTACCTCATCGGGCTGCAAGCAGGAAATGAACCCGATCTATGTGCAAGGCATGGACACCGTGATCAAGTGCGTGGGCCTCCCAGATTCTTCCAGTGCCACCTTTTTATCGTTACTGTGAATGATTGACGCCGCACCGCAGAGCTATGGGCCTTACGATTATTTTGGCGAATTCGCAAACCTCGTCGACGCGCTGGCGTCCGCGCCCTCTACCAACCAACAAAAAAAACAAAAACCTGCTCATAGGTCCCAACATCGCGTACGCGGACTGGACGCCAGTGCAAGTGTGGGATACAGGATTCATCGACTCTTTCGATGCGAATCTGAAGTATTTGGCGGTAGAAAAGTAAGGACTTGTCAAATTTTTCTTGTGCGCAAACGATCGAGTGATGACCTCTACTTGCACCTCAGTTATCCCTCAGACAATTGCGCCGCTCAATTCAACACCGGCGGTACCGTGCGCAACCCGCAAGACGTCTTTCCCTCCTATCTTGACCACAACGCAGGGAAATCCATCATCGACAAGTTCAGGAATTCAACCGCCATTGCGTCACAGAAAGGGAAACGCTTCCTCAGGTTCGAGACGAACACGGCCTCGTGCGGTGGCTTTCCCGGCGTCAGCGACGTCTTTGGTGCCGCGCTCTGGGGCATCGATTATTCGCTCCAGATGGCCACAGCGGGCTTTGCAGGTGCGCTCATGCATGTCGGCGGGCAGAACGTGTTTTATAATCCCTTCACGCGTAAGACGCGTTTCCACCCTCACCCGCAACTGCTAACCTGGCGTACGCACGCAGCTCCGCCGACCGCCGACCAACCAGTCCACATTCCACCAGTGGAGCGTCGGCCCTATATACTACTCTGCACTGGCAGTGGCGGAGACACTCTCCCCCGCCTCGTCCTCGTTTCCTGCCTCCGATCAAGGGTCGACGACACAGATCATCAACGCGAACGACGGTAACATCCATACCCCGGCGTACGCGGTGTACGAGAACGGCGTGCCCGTGCGCGTGGGGATCGTCAATTTCGTTACCGACGCAAATGGTGCGAGCGATTTGAGCGTGTCGATTACAGTTGGTGGGGAAGGGCAGGGGCCCAAGGAAGTCAAAGTCAAGTACGTGATCACGGGCTCTGTACGTTGTTGGCTTTAAGAGTTGTGTGTCGGTGGGTATCTGCTCGCATCGAGCGTGTCGCAGAAGGGGAATTACACCTGGGCGGGGCAGGTCAGTATTCGTTCTTTACTCGTTCGCCATCTATGCAACTTACCCGCACGATCTTCCCTCGGAGACCTTTGGCGGAACGTTTGACTCTGACGGACGCCCCATCGGCGCAGAGAATATTACCACCGTGCCTTGTTCTCCCGCCTGCATCATCACCGTCCCCGCACCCAGCTACGCACTGGTCTTCCTCACCCCGAACTCAGACGCCGAAGCCGGCGGGGTGGTGGCCGCCACGTTTTCGACAACCGCACAGACAAAGGTGCGGAACACCGCGACAGTGGACCCTACCGTGCTCGCGACGAGTAATGGAGGATTTGAGAAGGGGAAGCTGGGGAGTACGAGCCCCGGGAGTAATGCTGCTGTTTCGGCACCAGGCCCGAGCGTGGCTTTGGCTACTGTGTTGGCGCTGGCGCTGGGTGTGGGACTTGTGGGTGTAATGAGGAGATGAGATGATTTGGACGATGGCGCTGGATAGACTAGCCAACTGACATGGCTATTTTCACGACTGTCTCATTCTACGAGTATACCCACGTCCTTCTTTGTTACTCTACTCATGGTGGTTCTCGCCATCTAGTACACTTGCCCAGTATAGTACCTACCTACACGCAACCATGGACACACAATGGATCTCCATCGCATTATTAATTCTAGTGTACAAGCGGTGGAGAATGGAAAGGATACTTTGATACAGTAATAAGTATATGCCTGTACTTCATCGGGATGGTGTGACGTTCAGGAATTGGACAGAATTGGACCATGCCGGTCGGTAATATACTACAAAATGTGCTCTGACCTAGTCTGACCTGCTCTGACTAAAAGAAAACAGCGCCGTGTTACAAATTGTTCTGTGACGTTCAATTACTCAACGCAGAGTCGATCCAAAGTACATAAGTACTTATTCATGAACGGTGAGTGTCATCTTTTACCGCCTGTTTTTCTTCGAATCATCAGGAATCATCATTACAGTGAGTGAATCTAGAAACTCAAGGCAGACGTCTTTCAGCAGCCTCACCGTCCGTGAAGCGGCCTATGCTCGATTGCAAGAGGAAATAGCAGCCGCTGAAGGAGTCATCCTTTCCTGTCATCGACGGCACAATGATCTCAGTCTCATCTTTCGCCTTCCACCGGAACTTTTGACTGGCATTTTCGAGCACCTCCGAGCGCAGCACACCAGCTTGCGCTGGATACGCTGCGTTTCCCATATATGTTCTCGTTGGCGCCATATTGCAGTGCAGTGCCCAAGTCTATGGAGCGACATTCCATTCGATTATCCAGAGTGGGCTCAGGAGATGTTGGCGCGTTCTAAGATGGCGGCTTTGAATGTCGTTGTCGATCGCAACCGAGGGATATACTCCTACTATAACTATTCTGCGCCAGTCCGATGTCGCCTGGCCCCCCTTGTGAAAGCCGCTGTTCTGGAGCTGTCGCACATCAAGAATCTGCACCTATCCCCGATAAACCTGGAAGACAGTGCGAAGTACAAGGAGATCATCGAGCTCCTTGATGCGCCGGCACCATTGCTGGAGACCGTTGAAATTACGAATGCTAACCTGCCAGCGAACCTATTCGCCGGGGTTAGTCCACATCTGACTGGCCTAGTGCTTTCAGCATGCTTCTTCGATATACGGCTTCCCATTGTTGCAAATCTGCGGACGCTCAAACTATGCCATGCGCCCAGTGACGGTAGAATTCCGATCGACCAATTCATTTCCGCCCTTTCCACCATGACTCGGCTTGAAATACTTCATGTCGTTGATAGCCTCGACCACCGCCATAGAGTCGCCGTGCATTCTCCTGCTCTGCAGGTTGCGGAACTCCCCCAACTCACCGAGCTCTCAATTGATACCCTTCTTTCCAACTGCATCTTCCTCCTCGATCACATCGTTTATCCCGCTTCGACTTGCGTCTTTGCCAAATACAGAACTGATTTGTACGAGGTGGACGACGATATCTCTGTCGTCGGTAACCTTGCAGAGAAACTCGGTTCAAGAGTACAAGGACCTATCCGCTCGGCGGAGCTTCATAGCTGTGGCATCAAAGTATGGCGATCGCTTCATACATCTTGGAATTCTGCCAGGCTTCCTCCGGACCTCGAAATATTTCTTCCCTTCCTCTCTATATATGAGCCAGCTGCCGAACGCCTCATTGTTTCGCTTGACTTGACCCTTTTGGAGACTTTAATCCTCGAGTTCCCTCCCTCCATGACCTCATTGAGAACATATTTCGACAAGTTGAGTCACCTCACCACAGTTATGGCGGGGCACGACTCCACTACCTTCCTTTCGGCTTTCGCTGCTGGCCTTCCTCAAAAACAATCAGCAACAGGCGCAAAGCCCTCCACGCTCCAATTTCTAGCCCTCGAAACTTTGGCAATCAAAGGATGGGATTTCAACGGATGGCACGAACAAAAGACGGTTTTCGAAGCATTAAAGTCTTGCTTAGTGGGAAGGAAGAAGGCGGGCGTCCCGCTCCCCAAATTGGTTCTAGATGCTTGTCTTCATGTTGATGAAGACCTCTACGTGGATGCATTGTGCGCAGCTGTCAGGGACTCGGTTGAATGGGACGGGGAGACTAATTGCACCGAGGACGACGATGAGGACAACGACGACGACAACGACAACAACAACGACAACAACGACGACAACGACGACAACGACGACGACGACGACAACGACGACGACGACGATGAGGACAACAACAACGACAACGACAACGACGACGACGACGACGACGACTATAGCTATACCGATTCCGATGAATACCATCAATTTTGAAGGGGATGTACCATATACTAAGTAGTACTAGGACAGTGTCCTGTTTGGTGCTATGACGTCGACGAATTCCGGGGCGCATTTGAAAAACAGTTGATTACTACAGCCACCTCGCCTCCAAGGTAAAGTTGAAGCCAAATGAACATGAGATTGAGGGAACGGTCACCGGTCTACATGAGCAGAGATGTGTGCTGTGCGAAGTATTCCAGGAATACCCCATGGCCGAATACAAGTACAGAAAACAGTCTATGTACAGATCTGCTGCCTTTTAAATGTTGCTTTACTACATGCAAATGCAATCCGTCGCCAAGATTTTTTTGAGTTTGGTGTGTTCGCTCCCGGTGGTGTGGCGGCGAGGACAAGGTTCCCCCTCATCATGACTCCCCATCCGTCTTCGCCTTCTTCGTCGCGCTCTGCAGCACCGGTGGGCCAGTGTTCCCTCTCACACCAACATCAGGCCCACCATCAGGCTCCACTGCCCTCTTGCGCTTCTCGCCCGCGTCCTCGGTGCCAGGCTCCTTCGCCTCAGCGTTCCTGTCGCGCCCACCATCGCGCCCTCCTCCACCGCGCCCACCACGACCACCACGGCCGCCACGCCCACCACGACCATTGTCACGTCCACGGCCGCCGCGAGAACCACCGCGCCCTCGCCCACGTCCCCTAGAGCCGAAGGAAGAGTCGAGAGCGGAGCGCGCAGCGGTTTGGGCACGCTCAATTTGGAAGTCCTTCTCCTCTGCCTCTGTATAATGGTCAGCAAAACGTTTTTGGAGGTGGATAGGAGGTTAACCTTCGGGAAGAGACCACGTCACAGTGTTCTTGTTGATAGTTTTAATCGCGTCCTTGACTTTGGCGATTTCTTCCTCAGAGAGCGCCTTGTGGAATCCAACGAGACCGCTGTCGTCTCCACGGGCATACTTGATGAACGGTGGACGGCCGTCGAAGAGCTGCTTGATCGGATCCTGCACCCAGATTAGAAAATCTCTTAACAGCTCTATATATATCAGTAGAACACACCTTGATCTCAGCCCATGCAACCTCCCCACCGCACCCCGCAAACCTGAGCGTTGCACCCTTCGTGAACGGGACGTCCTCAGCCTTGACGCTTCCGGTGCCTTCGTCGTCGACCTGGATGGGGATCTTGCTCCCCATGAAGTCGAGGAACACATCCTTCTTGGGCTCGTCCGACGAGGGCTTGGGTTTGGCACCGGACTTGGCGCGCGCCATCTCGCGGAAGGCGTTGAACCCGCGCGTAGTGGACATCTGGTCGCGCCGGTTATTCGCGGACTTGCCTGTGAGTCCTTTTTCTTTGATCTTCATGTCGCAGTAGGCCTCCCTAGGGCGAAGTCAGTCAGACCCAGTGATACGAAAGGATTTTAAAGGCTCACTTGGACATGATGAGGAGCTCCGTGCCCTCAAATGTGGGCTTGGGATCCACTTTCAGGAACGCTTCTGCGTCTTTGAATTCGGAGAATTCTACGAAGATGGAGTTCTGATTGCGTGTATTAGATAGAGACAGAGCGGGACCTGCCGCATGCGCACCTTGAACTTCTTGTCCTCGGTGCGCCGCATGCGAACGGCGTTGGTGTTGCCATACTTGTTGAAAAACTCTTCCAGGCGCTGCTGCAAGGTCGCATCCTCGTTTGGCAAGCCTTTCTGTGGCGGGTGTGAATTTGACATCAATTAACATACGTCGAGTCCACTCACTGCGTACACGCTCCGCTCAAACTGTCCCTTGGGCTCCTGGACTTCCGTGGTGCGGCGAACTTTCTTGCCGGACTCGTCCACCTCGAGGAAATCGCTGGTGCGCAGGGCCTGGGCAACCCACTCGTGTCCTCGCGCAGAAAACTCGCGCATGCGTTTGAACGATGATACGGTCTCGACGGGGACCCAGTGATCGGGATCTTTTGTGTATAACGTCCACATGAATCTGCGTTCACTTTAGTTTAAAGCTAATAAATAAAAGACATAGTCATAGGCTCACTTGTCATATGGGAGGTTGGAATCGGCGAAGTAGAATTCGACTGCGTAGTAAAAACGATAAAGCGACAATCCCAAATTGATCCTTCAAAAACATACTTTGCTTTGCGGCCTTGCGCTTGAGCTCCAAGTCGTCTCCCTCGGCTACAGTAGCACTCGAGCTCTCCGCCTTGGTCTCCGTCGGCGCCGTCGTCTCCTCCACAATCATTTTAACACCTTCTTCAGCCATAATAAGTCAAGGAATAAATAACAGCGCTGAAGATCCGATAATAATGAGACTTTGACTGAGCAAGAGTCAGGAGGAGTCAGCAAGAGGTGAGAGCGCCCTCTGCTGGTGCTAGCTTTTTTTTGATAAACTGATTAGGAGTGTACCCGGGGTTAGGGCTAGACGTGGGATTTTAGGTCAGGTGCGCGTCCGGCCTCGGCGATTCCTCACCGGTTACCCTAAAGTAAACGCATTTCAGCGATGTCAATCAGGCTTTCTCTGAAACTACTACACCTTCGGGACCCCGGACCAGGATGACTGCCTCTATTATCGATGCAGCACAGCGCACAGCAATTGACATGGCGGAAGCAAGAGCACACACGTCAATTGATCTGGCTCAGGCGCGGGATTTCCTGCACAGCAAGTATCCAATCGTTCAACTCAATGTCGAGTGCTGGGGAATACTAAACGTAGCTTATACTTGTCAGACGGGAAAGAGCAATGGGTGAAGCGAGATGAGATTGTCAAGGTCCTCCAGAATGACCCCGTATTCGATAAGACCCATAGGTTTGTCAAGAGTCCTCTAGACTATGGTATTGATCCACTGTATGAACTGTAGGGAGTTTATGACGCGTGCAGAGCGCTATACACGCGCTTTAGCTATGACCAACCGTATTTATGAACTTCAGGAAATCAACAAATGGACCGCCGAAGAGACCGCGCTTGCCATTGCCAGTCTGGACGAATCACTTCCGATCACGCTGCATAATATCGGTTCGGTCACCGACATCTCATAGCCACAGCCCACCCTAAGCTCCCTATATGATGTAGCATTTCAGCCGGTATTCCTCTCCCAAGGCTCACCCTCTCTTGTCGAAACGTATGCCCCCCTAATCGCAACTCGAGGAATTCTTGGGTGTTATCTCCAAACAGAACTCGGGCACGGAACAAACGTTTCGCGCCTAGAGACCACTGCTACTTTCCTCCCGGAAACACAAGAGTTTGAGATCCACTCGCCTACGCTCACGAGTAGCAAATGGTGGATCGGCGCGCTAGGGAAGACGTCCACGCACGGTGTGGTGCAGGCTAAGCTTATTCTTCCTGGCAAGAAGGACATGGGGCCCCATTTGTTTTTCTTACAGCTCAGAGATATGGGTAATGGATTTTCCAAATTTTTATCTATCCGTGCTGAACGAAAATAGACAACCACAAGGTCCTGCCCGGACTCGTTATTGGTGATATTGGTATGTATGTATTGCCTTACACATTTCCCCGATATTGTTCCCATATTTTTGTTACAAGGTCCCAAGGCATTGGGGGGATACTCCCCGACGGATAATGGGTTTGCTCGGTTCGACCGTGTACGCATCCCGAAAGAAAACATGCTTTCCAAGTTCGCGCAAGTCACGGACGATGGTCAGTATGTTCAACCTCCGCACGCCAAGCTGAGCTACAGTGGTGTAAGTCTTCTTGCACGCGTCCTGTTTGTGTACATACTGATATGTTGCTAGATGCTATACATTAGGGCACAGTGCGTTCGCTCCCCTTGTCTTCTTCCGTTCCTTTCGTGACCGTAGATCTCATGATACAGCATGGTAACTGGAGCCGGATGGCTAATGGCCAAAGGTTAGCTCAAAACACCATCTAAAAGGTTTCTTTTAATAAACCTCATCTCCAGCGGCCACCGTTTCTCTACGCTACGCCACCGTGCGTCGACAAGGCGAGACGGGCCCCGACGGACTCGAGAGGCAAACGATCACCTACCCCTCCGTCTACATCCGCCTCCTCCCTATCCTCTCTCATGCTTACGTCTTCATTCAGCTTGGGCGTTCCCTCGTGCGTCTCTACCGCTGTAATTTGGCGCGTTCCTTTTCTCAGCAAAACGTAGCTGAAATCATTCGACTTGATGTCCGAACGCCTCGCATCAGGCGACACATCTCTGCTTGCAGAGATGCACGCGGCAACGAGCGGCTTGAAGGTCATGGCTTCTTCTCTGGGTGTGCACGACATCGAAGTCGCCCGCCGCTCTATGGGTGGACATGGCTACAGTGCGTTCGCCGGCCTGGGGAGGCTGTACGCCGACTATTTGCCCAGTGTGACGTCAGTTTCTTTTCTATGTCATCTTCGCCGTGGTTTGAGATCAATCAAAATACATCAGCTACGAGGGCGACAACTCTGTTTTGGAACAACAAGTCGTGCGTGCGGCACTCAAATCCTTCAAGGCCCTCTTTTCCTCTCCTACCGCTTCCACACCTCCCCCGTCCTCTAACTATCTTCGCCTCCTTCTTCCTTCTAACGCACCCCCAGAGGTTACAGATGCTTCATGGCACGACCCCGAATTTGTAATAACCCTTTTGGAGTGGCGCGCAGCGCGGCTCGTGCAGGAACACGCGCGTACGGTCGGAAACAAGGAACGGGAGGACGCGAGCGTCAACCAGCGTGTGGCAAAGGCTGTCACCGAGGCGTTCATTGCGGTTCAGGTGGGAAGGATTATGCAGGCCATTCCCCTCACCGGACCCACAAGACATGCTGTGAACACGCTGTATACTTTGGTGCGCGAGCCGCAGCGTATTTTGTTCACCTCAATGATGATCTCTTCCGCGCCTGTAGTACCTGCTCACGCTCGCCGAAGCTGACCTCGCCGACCTCCTCGCCTTTAGGTTGTTAGGCCCGCCAAAAGACGTCTGCGCATCTTCGAACGATCCGGGGCGCGCTCTGCGCCTGCGTACCGACGCGCTTTGCCGAGAGCTGCTGCCCAATGCCATCGGACTGAGTGATGCGTTTGGTTTCACGGATTGGGAGCTCGATAGCGCGTTGGGCGTGTACGACGGCAAGGTATATGACGCCCTTTGGGCGCGTGCGCAGGCGGAGCCTTTGAATCAGACGGAGGTCACTGCGGCGTATGAGGTGAGCTTGGATTTTCTTGTTCTTCTTAAGAGGACTCCGCCGACGTCTTGGTCCTGATAGGAGTCTATCAAGCCGACGTTGGCGCGCGGTCAGCGCCAGGTTGCACTGGCTCAGTCGAAGCTTTGAATGTCAATGAGACGTGGCGCCCCAAAGTCTTGTGGAACGGAATGAATCTCAGAAGTGAAGACTCATGTATAACTATTGTACTTATCGCGTATCACAACTTATTTTACCTAAATATATCACCAACCTTCATATCTTTCTCTATCACTGGCTTTCCCCCGTCTAAATCTTTTCTTTTCGCCAAACGACGCCAATGAGAAATGAAACTTTTTGTGCACAGCCCCCCAATACGCGATCGAAAGCGGACCCGACGCAATGGTAATGATAAATAATGTAATGACCGTCACAAATTCCCCATTCCGATCTACCACCATGTCTCGTCTGCCGCCTGACGAACTCACGACTACAGTGTTCGATGCACTCCATTCTTTAACCCAGCACCACAAGGCCAACTTTCTGCTCGACACGGCACTTGCGCTAATTCAGTCAGGCAGGTACGAGAAATCGAGATCGTTGGTATTCCTAGTGAAAGCACTCCATAACTTTTGTTTCTGTAGATATGGACCGGAGGTTGAAAATTACTTGGACGTTTATCTGAAGACACCCAATCTATCCAAGGTGGAAATTGCACGGGCTTTGCTGGCTCGAGGGAATGCTCGCAAGTCGGGCGGGGAAAGTCTTTTGGCAAAGGCGCAACAAGGTACGTTGTCATTCACGTAAGCAAGAAGCTGTGGTGCATGCTGGAAATAGACCTCTTTGGATGTCGTGTGTCAAAGGGCTAACCTACCTATTCTCAGATTTTCAAGCAGTATTGAAACTCGACCCGTCCAACCGCGAAATACAGTCACACATACGGCGAGACAAACGAGTGGGCCCTACTTCTTTCACTTTCTAGTGCATTGACACATCGCACACTTCTAGATCCATTTCGTTGCTGCGCCCGCTTCCCAACGCGTCCCCCTCGAAGTTTGGGAGCGGATTGCATACCAAATACCACGACATCATATGCGCACATGGCTATTTGTCTCCTCTTTTCACCGGGAAATCGCTGTACGCCAGATATTCCACACGCTCGACATCTATTTCGGCGAGGATCCGGATAACCTCAACCGCGGTCTCGATATCTTCGACCGTGCCAAGGCCGATTCGGTCTTCGCAAATCAAGTCAAGTGCCTACGATTGCACTGGGCATACGAAGAAGGTGATATGCTGGATCTCATGGCCCGTAAGCAGGAGAAACTTGGGTGTTCGTCGACTACTTATATGGAATTTGGCAGGGATATTCAAAACTGCTTTGCCCGAATTCAAAGCGCTGGTCGAATTCGAATGGATCGGGTACCCGGAAATGCGTGCTGAGATGGTACAGGCCGTGCTTGCGAGCCACCCCAACCTGCGTGGACTCGGGCTCATGTAAGGGTCATCATCTTATTCATTTCGACTCCCATTAAACTATGACCCTCAGCGGGTGGCACTTTGACGCCGTCGGCGTCTCCGCGTTCCGCAACCTCCGAAAATTCACCCTCCGCGCAGAAGACGACGATGGGTTTGCCGACATGGGCGAAGTATGCACCGTCCTCGACCAGAACCGCGACACTCTCCGACACCTCATCCTCGGTGCATACCTGGCGCGGAACCACTCTTGGGACTCTGCCTTCCAGTCTGTGACTATTAAAAACCTCACGCATCTTGACCTCGTGGACACCCGCATCTCGCATATCGTATTTGCACGCATCGCACATGCACACAACTTGCAGAGTCTAACATTGCACGGGACGTTCGAGGAGCCGGGTTCAGCTGCGGTGGTGTTCAGCAGCGACCAGGTCATCGAGGATCAGCACACGTTCCTGCCTCACCTTGAGGCATTCCGGTTCGTTCTCGTGGGCCACGACGATGAGATTGCGCTTTACGAGAGCGTAATCAAGTTCCTTCGCCGAAGGAGAAAGCTGCGGAGACTGGACCTGGGGAACTGCCCGTGGGATCTCGTGCAGAGCCTGCTGCCCGAGCTTACTGGGCTCCGCGTCCTTGGCGTGCGGATCGCGAATCTCACGCACGCCGCCCTCATATCTCTCGTGAAGTCGCTGCCGCAGATGATGGCTGCCATCAACCTTACCACCGTCGTCTCCGACAAGCCCCTGCATGGATACGCACCACACTTTGCACGCTTCTGCTCCCTCTCCTTTTTTCATCTGCAGTGCACTCTACAGCGCCGTCCAAAACCGAACGAGCTGAAAGAGAAGGAGTTCCAGGTACAGACGGACCTGTGGAACTCAAGTGCGCGGAGTGTGGCGACGGCGCTGCCGTCGGTGGACTTCATTGGGTGGCATGGGGAGCATTACGTTGTCGTGAGGACGGACACAGGCGGGATCGTGGAGTTGAAGGAGCTCCCGGCGAGGAGGAGGCTAGATTGCGGGAAGGGTGTGGATTTGGGGAGTGGGGATGCGGCGTGGCTGGAAAGAAAGGATGTGCCCATGGACTATGAGATGCCTGGGTTAAGTGAGTGAATATGGATGACAATATCTATCAGAGGATGGCTGGATGGCTGCATCATCTCGGACTCTTTAGAGTACGGTGATAGCAGACGATATACGCACATATCAGTCTATCAGACATATGCATCGTGTTAGTGCTTGTCACCGGACATGTCAGCTTGTCAGAGCATGCCAGGCCGGACGGTAGTCAAAACTGGATTCGTAGGTTTCACGAAACGTCCAACGTCGGGTGTTGGCTATTGACAAGAGAAGTGGTCACATTTCTTCAAGGATTTCACTGGTCGATGCCGCGCCACATGTCTCGCAGACGTAATCCCTGAGTGCGCGTACTTATCCCAAAAGGAGTGTGCATGTTTCAAAATCCTATAAGATCCGTCCGTTACCTGAGCATCGTCAGTCATCGTCGCTCCCAAAAACCCTCTCCCCACCCCACCGGATAGCTACAACACACGCTGCAGCGAGCAAGAACGCCCAGTCAAACAGCGCACCGAATACCTCAAACTCCGGAATGGTCGCGAACAAGTCCTGGCTCGCATCCTGGTTTTCTGGCGGCGGAAACGTACTGCGCAGCTGGACGATGGTGGAGAGGAGATAGATCCCCATGAGCTGTGCGAGGATGAGCATCATTAGGCTCGCAGCGAGATTGCGACTGGTCACTCTCAGCGCCTATGTGAAAATTATCCACAGGAGACGATAAACGGTTTGGCTATCAGTTACACTAGAAAACAATAACAGCAGGCCGACATAACTTACCCGAGTAGCCCCGCACAGCACCCTCCGGACACTCGTCAGGATGATCGCCCCAACAAACACGAGGCTCAGCTGCCGCGCTGCAGAGGCGATCGTGTCCCTCCCCATGTTTGAGGCGGGGGCTAGAACAAGGAGTCGCGCGAGGAGGTCGGTGATAAGGTCCGTCTGCGATTGTCCAGAGGAGGCACGGCGCCAGGGGAGGAGAACGTTTATCACACACTGTGTAAATAATGTTGTCGATGCTGTGGCAATGACGCGACACGAAAAGAAAGTAGACGTACGCTGACAACCCTCAGAATACAGTACACAGCAAACACCCTCTCCCCGACGCCCTGGATTCTTCCCGGCAGTGTTCTCGCATACCGCGCCGTGTCCCTCCTTGCGCGTAGCGCTTCAGTGTTACGCGCCATCTGCGCCTCAAGTGCTTCGAGACCACGAAGCTCTTGCGATACTGTACGGGTCCATTAGCACCTCTCGAGGCCTCAGGAAAAATGAATAAACCAGACATACAGCCATTATCCCCGCCTCTCCAATCCGGCGTCACGCGTGCCAGCCATCCGGACATGCTGCTAGCTTCCGTCTGGGCCTGGGCCTGCCGCTCGGCAACCATCCTCCTTTCCCTCAGATCATTTCGCACACTCTGCAGTGCGTATTCTGCGCTTGAAACTTCTGCGTCTGACGGCTCAGCCCTCGTCTTCGAAGCAACCCAGGGTACGAGATTCCAAGAATTTGTTATAGCGCCGAAACCAGAGAGCAGCCCGAGGATGGTTATACCTAGGACGATAAGACGCGCTAGGGATGTCGTGAAGAGGTCTGTCCTGGAATTGGGAAGGGTGAGGGCGGGTGGGAGTGGTATCTTCCAAAGCATATAAAGGTAGAGGTTGAGCGGGAGGAGTGCAATGAGTATTCGGGGCGCGAGAAGGTAATTTGCTGTAATACAAAGTGGAAGGATAGTAGTTGAGTATTTGGCGTGAGATTAGTGGTGTTGGCACATACATGACGTCGTGGTAGATCTGGCACCGACAGCGAAGATGAGGCTCACACACAATGGAACGCCGACGAGTATGAGTGCCATAATGGATGAGAGTGAAAATTGCCAGCTTATTTGGCGCGTCCTACATCCCGTGATGAGCGAATGTTCGTACAGTACAGGGAAGAGCGACTGAACACACCTTGCTTCAAACACACCAACCCCCTGCAACATCAGCACAAAAAATAGCATCCCGCTCTCCGCGAACATGAGCGAGAAGGTTGTGCGTGCAACCGTCGAGCTGAATGCCCTGCTCTTCCCCCTTCCTGAACTTGATTTCGACGTGGAGCCTCGGTGGATAGTGGGCGCGGGAAGGGCACTGACATCGTTCGAAGTGGCTGGAGGGGAGATCACATCTAAGGTGCCGGTAGTGCCCGACGAGAGCGTCTGCAAGTCGGAGTAAAGGCTCCGGAGAAGGTATCTCCTGCAGCCTAGAAAAAGGGGGATCCTTTGGAATGTTTGTGAGGGGAATGTGAGAGATTTGGACTGTATCAACGCACCGGAGCCCAATCAGCACCGCAAATTCAGGAATTTTGGAGTTTGGCATTTCTGACTATCGCTCTTTTTGATCTTGAACTAGGATGAGAAAGCTCCTGTAAAATCATGAAGATGAAGCTTCAGTTATCGTACAAAAGCTGGGTGGTTTTGCTGTTAGTGGCTTGTATCAGCAAGCCTTCTAAGAGTTAGAAAGGCTGTACAAAAATCTGGATACCTGTTTTACGCCTTCATGCGTGTATAGATGCCTTGAACGCTGGTCGTGGTAACCTGTTCAAGCCACGTTCACGCTACGTATCGAAAGCCGAAATGGGAATCCGATTTGTTATCTTATCTGATACAACGCGTCGACGTCATATAACAAATTAAAACTGAAGCCAACAGGGCGCATGAAGCCTTGGTCCTGGCCGCCACACCACCGGGAGTACATAAACACACGAAACTCATAAAATTCATGGTGATGGATGCATGTAAAACCATATCTAAAAAGGCAGCAGATTGTTCGGCTATGGCGCACACTGGCAGCGCACATCTCCTTCAACCTCAGAGGCGACCTGGCTGGAATCAATCGATTGGACCGCTCCTCCCGCCTCAAACTTCAGATTACGATAGCAAGGCAACTCCTGCTTGTGACGAGATGCCGGAGACTGTTTTTCATTATTATGGGCCCACAATCTTCGTCGTACCAAAGTTGCAGTACACTGTCCTATATGGCACGGCTGGCCCTTCAATTGATAGTATTCATCGGAATCCGTATTGCCATTGTAGTCAGGGTCGTCGTCATCGTCCTCCTCCTCCTCATCGTCCGAGGTGTAAATAGTCTGACCATCCCATTCAACCGAGTCCCCGACAGATGCGCGCAATGCATCCACATGGAAGACTTCATCGACATGGAGACAATCATCTACAACCAATGTGGACAGCGGGACGCCCTCCTTCTCCCTTGTCACCAAGTAAGACTTCAACACTTCGAAAACCGTCTTTCTTTCGTGCTCTTCCTCGAAATCCCATCCTTTGATTCCCAAAGTTTTGAGGGCCAGGAATTGTAGTGAGGAGGGCCCAGCGCCTGTCGCTGATTGTTTTTGAGGAAGGCCAGCAGGGAGAGCCGAAAGCAACAAGGTGGCGTCGTGCTGTGCCTCAATTGTGGTGAGGTGACTCAAGTTGCCGAAATATGTTTTCAATAGCTCCATTGAAGGAGGGAACTCGAGGATTAAAGTCTCCAGATGGGTCAAGTCAAGCCAAACAATGAAGCGTTCCGCCGCTGGCTCATACGTGAAGAGGGTGGGCAGAATGATTTCGAGGTCCGGAGCCGACGTAGTGAATTCCCGAGATGTATGAAGCAATCGCCACGCTCTGATGCCACAGCTAAGAAGCTCCGCCGAGCGGATAGGTCCTTGTACCCTTGGGCCGAGTTTCTCTGCGAGGCGACGGACGACAGAGACATCGTCGTCCACCCCGGCCACATCAGTTCTGTATTTGGCAAAGACGCGAGCGGAGGCGGGATAAACGATGTGATCGAGGAGGAAGATGCAGTTGGAAAGAAGGGTATCAATGGAGAGCTCGATAAGTTGGGGAAGTTCGGCAACCTGCAGAGCATGAGAATGCACGGCGACTCCATGGCGGTGGTCGAGGCTATCATAGTCTCCCAAAGCCAGACGTAGATACTTTGGTTCAACCTACGCAGGCTTCGGATATCCGTATCTGACGGCTGTCAATGACATGAAGTGTTTCAAGCCGAGTCATGGTGGAAAGGGCGGAAATGAATTGGTCGACCGGAATTCTGCCGTCAGTGGGCGCATGGCATAGTTTGAGCGTCCGCAGATTTGCGACAATGGGAAGCCGTATATCGAAAAAGCATGCTGAAAGCACGAGCACCCGCCACTCAGATACCCCACCGCTGCCCACCGCCGCATCCAGAACTGCACGAGCATATTCCGTGGACGCCGTACCAGACAAGGTTGTGAGGGAGGAAGGGTGTGCACTGTGGACGCGTCCTGGGACCCAGCCAAGTTGTGGTAAAGTTTTGGGGGCGCGTGTTCCCTGGTGTAATGTAGTATGTCGTACGGTAGCACATCGCGTTTGGCCCCCTGCCGTCCCTAGAGGCACAATCATGGGGCTCGGGCTCTTGAATCATATCACCAACAGACTCCAGAGGCTCTACTAGTACCCATCCGGTCTCGCTCGTCGCATACCCCGCGGGGACCCCCGCCACCACTCCTCGGCACAAGCTCTGGTTCTGCCCGAGCATACTATATGTAAGTATTAATCAAAACAGGCGCTCGGTGGTGGTTATCGATGCGACTGCAAGTCGCCACAGCAGAATCTGTCTAGGTGCTCTGGCAACTTGAAATCTCGAAACAATGGCGGTTGAGGGGAAAAAGGAATGGCAAGTTATAGAGAGCAGCAGGGCAGCAGGAAGACGGATACGGGCTTCCTTCAAACAAGTTGCGCCACCAAACATGTTACTTGTCCTCTCTACTTTACTACAGTACACATGAAAACCGCGATTGCATCCGACACCGACGTTAGCCTTAAACTGTGCTTCAAGAACAAATCAGCGACTTGGAAAAAAATACAGTGGCATGCAAGGACTCACCATTTGGAATCAGTCGAGCTGGTCAAGGTCAAAATACCGCGCGTTGAGATAGCCAAGGTCGCGTTTGTGACCACTGGGGGCGTCGTTGGCGTCGTTGGCCGACCGCTCTCCGCTTGGCTTGTCATCTGCGTCCAAGGGTCTATGTATTCTTTTGTAGGAGCCAACGAATGAAACACTTTTGGGGGCTTTCCTCTTTTTGCCTCTGCCAGCGTTGGAATCCCCAACCAACTCCTCCTCCCCGGCGCGGGCGTACATGCCCTCGTCGAAATCGCGTTCTTCGACGAAGTCACGCGTCACCGAATCACCAGGAGCGCCACTACCGTCAGGGTCCGCAGCGGTGGGGGGAGCAGGCGCCGGGGGAGGGGGGGCAGGGTTGTTACCCTTGTGGTGTCGGTGCCATCCGTGCCTATGCCTCGCGACCAGTGCTGACTCCTCGAGATCACCATAACGGGCATAGACCTCTTCATCCAGATCGCGTTCTTGGAGGAGATCGCCGTACATCACGTCCCGCACGAACAGCTCTTCTTCAATGAAGTCACGTGTCGCCGGCTGACCGGCGTTCGGACCGGGAGAAGCGGGGGGAGAGGCGGCACCACCAGCAGACTTGTTGATAGTCAACTTGCCCAGCAGTCGGTTCCACGTGTCCCCGACGGAACGCGCTGCCATTGCTGACTCGTCCTCAAGACCACGGGCATAGACGTCTTCGTCAAAATCGCGTTCTTCGAGCAGATCGCCGGACATCACGTCCCGCTCGAAGAGCTCTTCATCGAAGGCACGGGTGGATAAATCTGCGCTACCCGCGTCGGGTGGGGGCGATGACGGTCCGGGCGTCGTCGTGGTAATGGTAGTAGTTTTCTTATAGGGCCTACGGAGGCGGAAGAAGCGAAAGCCCCCTACAGGCTCCTTGGTGACGGTTTTAACCGTAGTATCCCGAGCACGAATTGACTCTCCTGGGAGTTGGAGGTTATTAGACTTCGGGAAGTGAGTGCGCGAACAAAGAGCTCACCGTCCAAGGCACGGAGGGTATTAGCCTGAGAATGCGCTCCAGAAGCCTGAGCAGAGGCGAGCGTAGCACCGCTAACGCAAGCAATGAGGATGGCCTGGGAGTATTTCATGATGAAGATTGGTGAAGAGGCGGCAGACCAGCTGAGAGTAAGTGATTGAGTGGCGTGAGCTCAGAACCTGCTGAGAGATGGGGAGCTAACAGTCTGTGCAGCACGCTTTTATAGGCACAGGAGGATCCCCACAGGCTGTGGTCGGATCATGATTCTGGGAGATGTTGCCCGAATTCGTAACTCGTGAGTTGTAACGCCTCTTTGCAACTTTGCGTGGATACCTCAGATCAAGGGACATCAGACCTGCAATGAATCAATCGTTGCAGATATTTCAACAATGAGCAGCCTTTGGTTCAACGTTTTGCCCTTCATTTGACGGGTTCAGCTGTAGTGCGTTCCAAGTCCAAGAACCAGAGCAGGACCATAGATGTCATTAAGAAAAGCTGCGAGGTACCAGTGACACGACAAGTAAGTAGGAGGAGTACCAGCACCGTAGCAGTGAACACTGCGTTATTTTGGGGTCATCCCCAGAATTTGAATTTGGCCGAATTTCAATCTACCAGCCCACAGCCGCAATAGGTAGAGTAACGAGATTATAGATAACGCGAGATTGTAGCGTAGAATTTATCCAAGTTTGTAGATCTATAATTAGTTGTTATCAACGTTGGTTATGGGCTTATTTGGCCTTAAGGAAGAAGGACTATGTAGCACGACTGTACGAGCTTTGCTCTTCGCAAGTTTTGTACAGAGAGAAGATTCAATACAAGGGTAGATTAGAGATACAACATGATTTCATTCACGAATCCATGACGCGGGCATCCGAGGCACTGTGACTCTGAGGTATCATCTAGGCCTGATTAATCGGCTCATAGCCACTCCGACTTCCACTTGCCCTCCCCAAACCAAAGCCCATGAACAAGCTCTTCCTCCCGCCCTTCCTTCCAACCCCACCCACACCCAACCCCTCCTCGTCTTCCTCTTGTTCCCGCCTCCGCTTCGCCTCCTGGAACCCCTCTGGCGGAACATCGTACAATTTGTCGTACTCCACACCCAATTCTCGCCCGGCCGTCCAGAAGTCTTTACAGTTCCGCACCACGCCGAGATTGAACGGATTGTTCGACGCATTCGCTCTTGTGAGGCCATCCACCGCCCTCCCCTTCGTGAATCGGTCAAACCCGAGAAGATTCATCAGGAACCCGCTCCCACAGCCCGCACAAACCCCCGCATGACGGTGCACTGCGGGACCGCCCGGTGTATCCGCACCACTGACGAGAGCGGTGTCCTCTGTGTCGACACCGGGAAGCGCGACGTTGCCGCCGGCCGCGCGGTGCCCTTGGTGGCGGTGGCCCATCTGCCCTACGAGGCTCTGGCCGCCGCGCCCGCCCATATAGCCGTACCGCCCAAGGTTAGACACTTCGAGGGTTGTCATTTGACGTGCGATTTGCCAGAGCTGAGAAGCGAGAAGAACGATAGTCCACGACAATTGCAGGGTGGCCCAGGCGGTGACAGCGACCAGGAAGGTGTCGTAGGCTGCGAGGGCACAAAGTTCGTCAGGAAGTAGGCATGATGGAGAGATGTCGTAGGGGGAGGTGGGGACTGTGATGCTGGAGAAGACTGATGAAATACAGTGAGCTTCTAGGAAGGTGAGTGGGATAACGTGGACGTACAGGCATAGGTTAGGTAATCGAAAAGTCCGATTCCAACGACTAGGGTGGTGACAAAGAGGACAAATTGGCGGTGGTTGTGCGCGCCGACTAGAGCCACGGCGTCAAAACAGATCCTCAATTTAGCGACCATTTACTTACCACAATTCCAGACCCAAGGGCAGTGGCTATTTTGCTCGTGTCAGGTTAATCATACTGCCGAGCAGGAAGGAAACTCACTGATCGCTGCGAGCTATACATTTATCGCATACGCGACAATGCTTCGAACGCAATGGTTTACGAGCCTAGAAGTGGTCAGAACATATACGCCGTACAATCGTGTCACGAGCATACCATGCATTGGATACAGAAAGTCTGACCATTTAGGCGCCCTTCTGAAGCCAGGTCTTCAATGATCTGCCATCGTGTCGTTCAGTTTACATACCATGCAAGCATCGGCAAAACATGCACTAACAGACTTGAGTTCCCCGTCGCTTGTAGGCTTTGGGCACGTTCCAGGGTCGAGGGTGACGGAACGGAAGAAATTGTAGGCGCAGAGACCAACGGTCAATGCAAACGAGAGGTGTGTAAACGAGTGCGATTGCGTTTCTGTGGGAGATCATTAAAATTTGTTTGGCACTGATGTCGATTGCACGGTCCTCACGTTGTACAAGGCGAGTAAACCAGCAGAAGAGTACCCATATCATCGACCCGGTGATGATTCCAGCAAAATAGGGGGTGGTGTTCACGCTCTCGGTATATGTAGAATTATTGAGCAGCACGCGTGTTACAATCTGTGTGAGTCAAAACTTGAGCTGAGTGAAAGTGATGACGGACGACGCGACGTACGTGGTGCATGCCAAAGAATTCCGCAAGAGCAAGAAGCATACCAGTATACCATGGTAATATCGTTAAAGTCATAAAAATCAGGTAAAAAAATATCGTGGGGAGCATGAATATCGCGATCTTTGTGTTGCGCTGGAATGGTTCAGTGGGCGGAGTCACATATAGTCGTGGTACTCACATCGCTCAACGGTTTCCCGCGCTTGACTCCGTACTCGTTCATGCCACCCTCTTCCAGTGCCCGCTTCCACGCTCCGAGGCTTTTAAGTTCCACTGCCATATCTCTGGGTGTCCGGTCCTCCGCATCCTTCGTAGTCAGGTCGGCGCCCTTTTCGACCAGCTTGCGGATGATCATCCTGTTCCCCCGTACCACGGCCCAATGTAGCGGAGACAATCCTGCATCGTCCTTCGCATTCGGGTCGGCACCATGCTTCAGCAGCAGCTCAACTGACAGCCCATCGCCTTGGTAGGCCGCCCACATCAATGAAGTATGGCCTTGTGAGTCACGCGAGTCGACGTTGATGGGTTGGTGGAGGAGGTATAATAGTGGCATGATTGACGAGGAATGTGTTACGAGGTGTAGTGAATTGTAGCCTTGGGAATCTGCAATGGTAGGGTCTGCGTTGTGTGCAATGAGCAGTTGAATGACGTAGAGATAGCCATTCCGTGCCGCCCACTGCATCGGTGTCGCCACCAAGTCGCCGCCGAGCGCGTCTACGTCAGCGCCCTGCTCAAGCAGATATCTGCACGCCGGCACGTGGGCGTTGATAGCTGCCCAATGAAGCGGTGTGATATTCTGGTCGTCACGGTCCGTTGCAGAAGCGCGTCCTGACTCGATGAGCTCGCGAATGAGGCCAACATCGCCCCTTTGTGCTGCAACGAAGATATTTACCTAGAAACGTGAACATCAGTCAGTCAAACACAAAGTCCAGCCGTAACTGCGCTTCATACGTCTGTAATTGGGCTCCGCTGATCCTGGCCTTGCGAGAACGTTACGTTTGTCGCCATAGCTGATTCGGTAGTCACCAGCGACGTCGTCGGCTCAGATTTGGCGTGTACAAGGGCTAACGGGTCCTCCATGGTGCTGAGAGGGGGTCGACAAGCTGGGCCGACAGGTTGCCGACAGGCTATGCAACCCCGTGCTGACTAATCCTCGGCGGTGCCATGCGTTGTCCATCATCTTGTGACTGCGGCTGCGGACGAGAAACCATCCCCGGGTTGGGTGGAACAACGTAATACTGTATGTATGTAAAGACTCATTCATTTTGGTCGAGAATAATAAAGATGACCTGAGGTCAAACGAACTTTTCTTTCATTTGACTATCAGATAAGATTTAATGTGCTATGTTTCCATACGACAACGTTAACACCGTGAGGCAGCGACGTTGATGGTTGGACGATGTCCGACACGCTGTAGTTTTGTAAAATAACGTTGAATGCAGAATGGCACTCAAGCCTAGTTGGAGGCATAGTGCACTGCTGCGCCACCTCGACATCAATCAGACACTTTGTTCGAATTTGACCTAAAGTAATGTAAGACCTTAGTCTTGGTACAAGGACTAAGGTCGTACCTAAAGTAATGTAAGACCTTAGTCTTGGTACAAGGACTAAGGTCGTACCTAAAGTAATGTAAGACTATGATACAGTTAGTTTAGATATTATACGCTGGAGGGCAAGAATTTGCCATATTGACATTGACCTCCAGCCTCCATTGCTGCAAGATCCCGTGCTCAAACTCTGCAAATATCCTGCTGACTACACTGCTGAGCACACTGCAACCAGCTCATTCCACTCCAACATCTCCTTCTCTGATAACATGAATGGGTCCTCTGGTTTCCGAGACAGATACGATTCCACCAAGTTTGATACCCCCAATCTTCTGGCTCACTCCTCATGT
>JABCKJ010000306.1:0-25940 GCA_018850815.1 Asterophora lycoperdoides
TTCTAGGAGAAGTTCCCTGATAATTACTGAGTCAGAGAATTGCAAGATGGCTCCAGATTGGTGCGAGGAGGAGATGGAAGAGGCTTATTTTTCATAATTTGTCCTCTCAATGAATAATCAAACTACACTACACCATTACATACCATATATTCACTTACATGAATGCCAGAAATGTCTCAAAATACACCGTTGAAGGTAGTAGAGTGAGTCTTCAAGTCATCAGACATGATTTCGACGAAGTTCTGCTGACTAAGCAACTCAAGGTGGAACCGGCAATTGCCCACCCCCACAAATTGAAATAGCAATGTAAAGTAAACAGTCAATGTAGAATATTCTAAGTGAAGTTATTATTGACGTTGTGGGTGGCAAGTGTGCTCGAGAGTGTAGGTTCCGGGAAGCTCCCCTATAGGTCTGTCCGGAAAAATGGGTTTTTGAGGGCCTCAAAATGGCTATTTCCTTGTCCAAAAATCGGGTTTTTGAGCCTCCGGGGCAGAAAACCTTGTCTGGAACATTGGGTTTTTGAGCAGATTTCCGGCTGGGCTGGGATGGAAAAAATCACAAATATCAGATCAGTCACCAATGTCAGTCGTGATTGTCATTTCCTCCATTTCATTACCTCCTGGCCGACTGTTTGTTTGCATGTTCCCAAATGGGCTTCAATCTCAGCGAAGCGACTGTAGAAGCCCTTCAAAAGGGAGGACTCCGCCAGATATGAAACATCGAGTTCGATTATGAAGACTGTCAAGCTCTAGTCGAGGATCAGCAAAAATTACATGGTCCAGCGATCAACGTGTTCAGTGCCATTCTCCAACAGAAGGCAGAGGCAGTCAGTCAGTCTAATGTGATCATTTTGCCATTCTATGCTATCCTCAGTGTTTTCGCAACGCGTTGTGGCCTGCTTCCTCTTTTGGACACAATTTTTGATCTCACGTGACCAAAAACACATGAAATCCTTGTCCAACTTTGGGTTTTTGAGGCCGATATCGGTGGATTTTTGAGGTCGGTTCTGGGACATTTGCCCGGACAGACCTATAGGGGAGCTTCCCGGGGCCTGAGAGCGTAGGGGGGTTATTTGGTGTATATATATGAATTATGAGTTAAGTCATTGGCAAAATAGATAGAGAAAGGAAAAGATAAAAGGATGGGCATAGGCCCCCATACTGTAGATATACGACCGCCAGTTCACATAACGTGTAACACGGGCTCTTGAACTGAACAGTTTTGGAGTTTGTAACGCGTAACATGAGCTGGTGAACAGTGTTACACGTCAAATTTTTTGCGTAAGAAATTTTCATTTTTTTTTCCCGGGTCAAATGGCGCTACAATAAGTAATGTAAGTAATATCAGTAGAGAGAACATGAACAGATTTTAAGCTTGTAACGCGTAATGGGTGGTCATGAACACATGAACAGATTAAATTTTCTTGTAACGCGTAACATTGCATGAACTGGAGGTCGTATATCTACAGTAGTATCACTGTCGCCGTCACTCCATGATTCTGCCTCTGCGGGGGAAACAGGCCGGAGAGGAGTACGAGCTCCGCGGGACCTTGCTTTTACGGATGGCATGTTGAGTGATTGATCGACTACGCGGGAATATATTTGTAGTTGTGACTGTTGTGCGTAGATGCGGAGTACGGTGTGGGGGGCTAGGCTAGAGTGGGGTATGTGGGTGATTGAACGAAGGAGCGGACAAGGCAGCATCAGCCCTTTTATACGAAAAAGCAGTGCAACGCATGGTGTGGACATGGGCCTTTGTTCTATCAAAGTTGGTCAATTGGTCAAAACAATAGCCGCCAACCGAGGACAAAATGTCGCTACAATAGTATCGCTCAAAACGGCATTCTTCTATTATCTATGATACGCAAGTCACAATCGAATCCATACTATCTCAGCCATCGATGAAGGTCTGCATTTGAGAGGTAATACAGCCTGTTGTGGCTAAGCCTCGAATGAACAGCGTGCTTTACACGCGTCCCCGAGTAAGTAATAAACAAGTCCAAGCAGTTGTACGCTTGAAGAACATTACATCGTATGATCGACGCGGCGGAGACTGCAGGCAATGGATCACTATGAGACCCGTCATCGACATCTCCCAGTGACATTCTGCCACACGTAGGGTTTCAGTGCATAAATCAGAGTAGTCGTGTCCGGGAAGGGTGATTGATGATGCCTCAGGCCGGTAAAAAGCGAATGACCCTGAGGGTGGCCCAAGTGAACAAGCGGGGACTGTCAAATCGAAGAGGAGATGGCCTTAGCTAAACCGGGCGCGGGTCGTGGATTCCACCCCATGGGTATTGTTGTTACAGCCACATATTACTCGGTCCAGAAACGCACACAATGGGAACAAAGCTCCAAGGTCAGTCTCAAGATCAAACGTATTTTGACTATCGTCCTCCGTCGTCAGCCTTCCGGGAAACGCATGAGCATGGTAACATGATAGGTAGAATCAAGCTTGAAGAGTTCACAGAAGAAGAAAAAGGGATGCTGGGCGTCGCCGTTGCGAAGGAGACTCCCGAAGTTGGCGTGCAACACAGCGATCCAAGTAGGCAGCTAGAGTCGGAGCTCGGAGCATCTTCCAGGCAAAAGTCGTCTATAAAAGTCGTTTGTCCATCGTGAGTCACTAGGCACTAGGCGATTCACAAGTGAGCAAGTAGTAGTACTGAGCAAGTGTTGCAAGTTGAGTCTCCAAACAGACCTAAACTCTGATGACAGTCGATCAGATTATAAGCAACACGTTCACACAAATAATCTTTAGATAGCAACATGAACAAATAGAACACCTCTATCCGCAAGAGTGGCATCGGAGTGGCAGTTCTCCTTACCGTGACCGACGAATCTCAGACGATGTCGAGCGCTTCGAACCTAGATGTACGTGAAACATCTGCATTGTCCCGCTTTAAAGTTAACATAGATCATAGCGCGCCATTGAAATCGTCCAACGCGCCATTGATGACGATGTGAAGCAGAACTATGCGGAGGCATACAGGAACTACCAGAATGCCTTGGATTACTTCATGCTTGCGCTCAAGTGTTAGTGACGTATTTTCTTGGCCACCGGACCTTGTTTAATGTCGATCTCACAGACGAGAAGAACGACAAGTCCAAGCTTTTGATTCGCACAAAGATCGCAGAGTATCTCTCGCGTGCAGAAACTTTGAAGGAACATCTAGCAGCTCCAAAGAAGAGTGCGGTAGGAGTCACAGGTGGTGGTGGAACTGCCAAAAGGTACGTCCAATGCTTCCCCTGAAAGTAGCACATCCAGTGCTAATGCTGCGCAACAGGAAAGACGGCGACGACGACGACGTGGATCCAGACGTGAAGAAACTTCGAGCGAACCTTGCAAGTGTCGTTGTTGCGGAGAAACCCAATGTCAAGTGGGACGACGTCGCGGGCCTGGAAGGAGCGAAAGCTTCTCTCAAAGAGGCCGTCATTCTTCCAATCAAGTTCCCTCACTTGTTTACAGGAAAGCGGACGCCTTGGCGTGGCATTCTTCTCTATGGACCTCCTGGGACTGGCAAGTCGTATCTGGCGAAAGCCGTTGCCACTGAGGCCAAGAGCACATTCTACAGCGTTAGCTCCAGTGATCTCGTCAGTAAATGGCAGGGAGACTCGGAACGGTGCGTTGCTTGGCCTTGGACGATAAGCTCTCCTGACTTTGGGCTTAGATCTGTGAAGCAGTTATTCCAGCTTGCTCGAGAATCAAAGCCTTCAATCATCTTCATTGACGAGATCGATTCACTGGCTGGATCGCGTGGTGAGGGTGAGTCGGAAGGTTCAAGGCGGATAAAGACGGAGTTCTTGGTCCAGATGAATGGAGTCGGCCACGATGACACGGGTGTGCTGGTGCTGGCTGCAACGAACATTCCATGGCACTTGGACAATGCTATCAAGCGGAGGTGCGTATCAATGTACCTGTAGGCTTCCGTCCGTTCTTCTCACCTTGGGGTTAGATTTGAGAAACGCATATACATCCCATTACCCGGCCCTGACGCTCGCCGGCACATGTTTCAACTCCACGTCGGTGACACACCAAACCAATTGACGCAGAAGGATTTCCGGAAACTCGCCGATCTTTCAGAAGGGTACTCTGGTTCCGATATTAATACTGTCGTGCGCGACGCTCTTATGCAGCCTGTCCGGAAAGTCATGTCTGCTACCCATTTCAAGCGGGCCGCCGACCCCGAGACCAATGAGATGACGAAATGGACACCCTGCTCGCCTGGGGACTCTGACGCGGAGGAGATGGACTGGACGTTGATCGAGTCGCACGAGCTGCTGGAGCCACCTCTGAAACTGGGCGACTTCTTGAAGGCACTGGATACGACGTCGGCAACTGTAACTGCCGCCGATATTAAGCGGAATGAGGAGTGGACGAAGGAGTCAGGTGCGTATCGTACGCCTGTCACCTTTAATGGGATGCTAATTTGGCTCCAGGAAACGATGGATCATAACGGACTATGTATATAATTTTAAATTTGCCACAGTTCTATCCTGTACTTATTTCGATGGTTGTAACGATATCCGTATAGATCGACAGTTCAAATGCGCCACACGTTGGCGACGCAATTTAAACGAGACAAGGCAACGAGGACTGTCAATTCTTGCAGATGAATCATCCACTAGAAATCCTTCGGTTCGTTTCCAGCGCAAGCTCTGACATATTTTGATAACGGGACGTCGGGTTGAATGTCAGAAGGTTGGAATACCCAACTACACACACGCTGCTTGACAAGCGCCAACAAGGTAAGGTTCACAGTAATCGATAAACACACAAACATACAGCACAACGCAAACGTGCAGCGTAATCACTCCACGATAATGACTTTATCTACCTCATTATATTGGGAGATCACCACTCTTTTCCTTCTTGTACCTGAGGATTTCACTTCAGGAATTGCACGGAGGACAGCTTGAGCGCGCTCAACGTAAAGGTTGAGTTTAATGTCTAGCCGTCGGTCTGACTCTAGCTCGATTGTGGACAGCAGGGGAAATTTGGCGAGTTGGTCGATTGTTTCCTACGGATGGATATTGGTGTGTGAGTAGAAGGAATGGGAAGGCACAGTTAAGAGCGTACAAGCTTGAAAGTTGGATTGGACGTGTTCAGATTGACTCTACGTGTCAAAGGAATATGTTTGATCATTACTGGCGGCGCATGAAAGCGATGAGAGATCGAAAACGTGAACTTATAGCTGCTGACCTTTGATAGCGAACGTGTAATCAAGCTTTGGGAAACCGCGTAGTTCCTCGACGTTTGGACAGTGTTTGATCACACTGTCAAGGAACTTGGTCTGGAATCCACGCAAGCCGCTTACACTGATACTCTGAGCTTTTGGACATGACTCAAGCAAACACTCCCCATATTGGGGCAAGCAGAGTGTGCGAACTCCAGGAAGCGTCAAGCCCTTGAAGGCATGGATCATTTGCGAGCGCTTGGTGTTTTCATCAAGCCCTGGCATGTCGACGACCTGGATTGTGTGTAGTGCGGGGAAGAGGACCAGACAACGTGCGAGTTCGGTCATGACACTTTCGCTGGAGTAGTCGGTAAGAAGAATATTGATAGTTCTTTTTTGGGTGGCAGGAACAGGAAATTGGTGAGGGAGTGTGTGACGAAGAAATGCCGTGCTACTCACTGCACGTAAGCTGCGAGTCTGGGAGCGCGAATAGTCACGATCTCGAGTTGGCGAACAAGCTCCGTGGCAAAGCCTTCATAAAGCTTTTTCCTTGACAACCCACTGTGCCAAACAGAAGTGCTGCACACCTCAATTCGTTGCCATAAGAGGGGAAGAAAAATCCTTCGGAGTGAACGGCACATCTGGGAGAGGATGCGAAAAGCTTTACTCCGGACCACGTAGGCGCCCGAGGTCATTTCATTGACCAAGGCAGGGACAGGAGCAGCGGGGATTTGGGATCCTATCTCTAGTAGAAGTTCTGGGGGAAGTGCAGGAAAACCAGTAGTGTTGACAGGACCGGCACGCAGTAGCTTTCGGTGCGCATGATATTCTTCATGAGTGAGCCCTCTTGCGGTAACCGAGCGTGTCCGAGGTGCCATTTAAAACCACAATCCGGGGGCTGGCAGTGGTTCAGGTGTGGTGAAGCTTGACAATGATATTATTATTTGAGACTTTAAAGCTTTATGACTGATGTGACTGACACACGTGCAATGTGACTCGGACGCGCATGGGTGACATGATACGAAAAAATTGGAACAATTCTGAAATTCTGAATTCAGATTCAGATTCTTTCCACAGTCTTGAAGAGTCTTTCCGCTGGTCTTCCGCTGGACTATGACGCGCCCACCATCTTCTCATCTTACATCCAGCTGCGAATGATGAACTAAATTTCTCCATCCTACTTTGAGCTGCCCAGGTGTTGTTGTACGAGGTTGTACGGCTCACTACGTACTGTACGATTGGGGCTACCTCGCGAAGCGACAGCGGGTGTCAGAAATGCTTGGCGATGCATCAGGCCTAGTCGAGAACTCTTCTGCTCCGTACCAGTCCGTACCTACGGGCACAAAATCCAGGTAATTGCTTCCTGCAGGCCCGGAAGTTGGGTTGCTCTCGCCCTCCAGGTTGGTTCCTAGTTGGTTCCTAAGCTGGGCTGTGAAAGAACGCGCTAAAGTAGCAAAGGTGGATCTTTCCGCTGGTGATGGATAGATCTGTGCGGCCAGGCCCTTGGGGTTGTCGTAGATGGTATAATGTTTGTGTTTTTTTTTGCCTGAGCCCTGAACTCCTCCTCATCCATCACTGCATGATATCGTTACCAACTCTCTGTCGGTCTTTCGTCGACTCCTTGCTACGTTCTCAGTCCGCCTGCTCAAAGCTTGGACAACTCCCGAATGCCCTCGATCCATGGTCTCGTCCCACCAGTGTAGATCTGCTTCTCTGGAACTACAAATCAGAGGTCAATATCAACATCACAACGAAGGATCAAGCATACGCCCGATGGCCGAGGCGCGGTACTTCTGGACTTACCCCAGCCGGGCTCCTCGTCGAACGACCCTGTAGCAACGACTATGTTTTCCGCCTTGTCGTGTCCAAGTAAAATATTGGAGCCGCACTTCCCGCAGAAGGAGCGATTCAGCACTGCGCCGCTGCCTGTCTCTGAGTCTCGGAAACGCCGGATATGCTCCTGCCCTTGCGTTACCTTGACGTCCTGCCGAGGCCGAGAGATCATCAGTCTCCCACAGTTTTTGCTTTGGACCGTGCATTCATCGAAGGTCATACCTTTGCTCTGAATATCGCGTTCGCCATGAACGCGGCGCCAGTCGCCTTGCGGCAGTTTATGCAGTGGCAGACGAAGAACGACTTTGGCTCGCCTGTGGCCGTGTACCGGATTGTGCGGCAGAGACAGGATCCCGTGCGGGTTTTTGGCGCCGTCGTATCGGAGGTCATCAGGGCGGGAACACAAGGCGATTTTTCTGCATTGTGAGCAACCTTTAGTGGGCATTTATGCTGGCGCTCTCATGCCAATTCACACTGATCTGGAAACTCCGGTTTCGGATCGCGAGAGGCCGGTGATCGCGCCCATAGGATGACTAGAGGTTGAACAACTGCAACCGACGTGTGCTAACGTACAGGGTGCATATGCTCCTCGGCATAGTATGGGCTGGCGTTTAAACTCGTTCTCTTACGCTCACTTTGAAGGCGGATTGTGTTGTGCCACATTCAGATGTGACCTTTGGCATGGCATGGCATGGCGCTCTTGGCGGTACCCTACGAATTACACTCAGACGAGTACAAGCGGCAGGCGTTTACGCTCGATTTACGCTCGAGGCGTGGTTTCGAAATTGCGGAAGTATTATTAGCGCTTTCAATGACGTTCAAGGAGTCGCGCACCGCGGTCGATGTATCGGGTCGTGTAATCAATACCCGGATAGTATACTTACTTGTAGTCTAGCCTCCTCGGACTAGCAACCTTTCACTGTAAACTTTGCTCGCTCGGTAGACTGCTAGATGCTAGATGTGGACACTAGACAGATCCCTTACGAGTCGGCGTAGAGCCTGAGGCGAACTACGACCTTGATTCGACTATGGTCCATGCCAGTCGAGGGCGCATGCACAATTTCAAACGCGTCATGAATCACGATCACGGGACCCAAACACGTCATAGTCCTCCCTCCTTTCATGATTTCTTGAAGTTCTTCCACCGCCATCTCCTTCCCGCGGTTAACGCGCGCGCCCGCCTCAACATTTTCCCGCAATTCATGTAGTCTTCAGGATATCATAAATTAGACGTTCCAGCTTCCAGCTGCACGCGGCTACTACCATACACGGTCGGGATGAAAGAGAGTGTAAGTACGTATTAAGGTGAGTGTATGCGCGGCAACTGAATGCAAGGAGCGTGGATCGAGAGGATCAAGCAAAAGAGCGAGGGGCGGATTACAGGATATCGACAGGAAGTGAGGAACGGCGAGGTAAGGAACGTGGTTGTCATCGGACAAGAGCAAAAGAGTGGCAAGAGTAAGTAAAATATTAAGCGGATAAACATTGTGGGCAGGAAGGTAAGATATATGACAGGGTAGGGGTCCATTGTGGCGTTTTGCAGCATAGAGCAAGACCAGAGCATCAAGACGAAGAGCAGGACTAACGGGGGAAACAAGACCAAGAAGCGGATATCACAGGATGCAGCAAGCATTAAAACCTCTCTTCTCTCCTCTCTAACCTCCCTTCTTTCCAGACCTCTAACTTGAAGCCAGAACAGAGCTATCGACCCTCACCCTCATTCCTCCACTGCTCCCATCCACATACGCACCCCCAACACTCGCGGAGAATCCAAGTGCGTACGCGCTCCCAACGTAGGCACTCGCAAAGCTCGAGCGGGCACTGTAGTAGATGTCTGAGTGGCCTGATATGCCCGATAGGACAGACGCTGCGTCGTCCGCCTCCTCCGCTTCTGTCGCCTCCCTCTCCATGTCCAGTGACGCATCCCTCAAAGCCCTTAGCCCCTCCTTCGAAGCCGTCGAGCTCTCCCTCGAGACCGAACGCGCAGGGGCAGGCCCGGTCAGTGTTGCCAAAGCCCTCTCCCAGTCCCTTTCTCTCTCAAGGCGGCGCTGTGCGGCACTTGGTACAATAGTGGCCGTACTCTCCGCCGACGCTTTCGAAGTGGTGGAGTCGGCTGTGCGCGGGGGCCTGGAGAGGCGCTTGGAGGTCGGGCGGGAGGACGACGATGAAGTGTGAGACGCGCTGGAGCTGTGAGATGATGGAGCGAGGGAAGCGGAAGATTGGGACGTGGATGAGGAGGTGCGAGAGCGAGAAGTAAGTCGGAAGGGAAGTTGATGTGTGGGTCGTGAAGGGACGGGCGAAGGGGTCGGGTGCCAGGAAGAGGGACACTTTGAGCGTGTGGAACGCGAGTCTGAGTCGGATGAAGAGGAGTGTGAAAGGAAGGAGGAAGAACGGGTGCGGGGGCGAGGGCAAGGGCGGGAGATGGTGCGGGTGCGGGCACGTGGTTGGCTCTGAGCTGACGATACTGTGGGTAAGGTGGGCGACCCAAGGGGCGAACGCGGAACGGAGACCCCTAAGGGAAGTGAGAGCGTCCAGTCATTCGTAGGTGCGACGTCGAAGGAGGTCGAGGGTGCCACTCGGATGCGCAGGACCTTCGCCTTCTCCCTACCCTGTATGTTTACACTCGCGCTCTGCTCCTTCTGCGGTGCAGGCAGCGATGCACGCGCTCCGCCAAGTTTCAGCGTCCACTCCGTGCTCCTTCCCTCCCCCAAATCATTGCGCCTGTCAGAGGGTGATGACGATGGCGAGGACGACAGATGCGAGGACGTGCTGTCGCCAGCAGATGGCGGGGTGGGCAGTGGGCCAGAGGGCGCCGGGCGGGACGGCGCCGGTGCCGTGCGCCGTCGGTGCGCAGCTGAGGTGGACCTGCGCTGCGGCGACCGATACTGGTACCCCTGAGAGTGGGTGCTGTGTCGCACGACCTGGACAGAACCCTTCGCGAATGGATCATCCTCGCCCTCGGGTCCGTGCTCGCTGGGGCTGGAAAAGGGGTGATTCTGGTAGGACGTGGAAGAGGCGCCGGAGGAGTCGTCTGTGGAGAGGGACCAGCGGCGGTCGTACGAGGACGATGCGCGAGATTGGGAGTGCGATTCCGCAGGAAAGTGCGGGGTGGTGGGGGTCATCGGAGCGAGTGACGAAGTACTTGAGCTGGTGCGAGTGGACTTAGGAGAGGGGGGTGGTGATGTGATGGAGGAGGATGGCCGCGAGAAGATGCTCAATGCTTGGTTTAGGTTTGGGCGGGGATTTTGCGGCTGGGATGAGGTTGGGGTGGAAGATGCTTCTGCGGCGTGGGCACGCTCGTATTGGGTGGCGAGGGGGACGTAAGGAGTGAATGCCGCATGTTGTGAGTTCTCATTCTCGTCCGAGGAGTCGTCGTCGTCGAAGAAAGAAGAGCCCGAGGCGTGGCGGATGCCAGTGTAAGGAGAGAAGGTGGGAATAGGCTGGAGTGCTTGTGGGCGGTGGGTTTTTTCAGCCTCAGGGACGCGCAAAACGAAGGCGGACGCCTGCTTGATTTTGTCAAGGATCCTGCGGGGGCGGCTGGGAGAGTTGCCGGCCCAAGACGACGTGGGGCTCATGGGCGCCCGCCGCATGCTCGTCGGGGAACAGCCAGGGGAGGCGGGGCACTCGGTGTCGACGGTGGGAATATGACTGGAACGAGTATTTGACGCCGCCAAGAATCCAGGGTCCAATTGCAGGAACTCAGAGAATTGATCGGCATGATCAGTGTTGAGCGCAAGCGCCACGAGCGCACTGAATTCGTCGAGCGAGAACGGCGCTGAAGACTTTGCGGGCTGCATCGTCGACGGGGGAAGGAGATTGCGGGACAGAAGGTTCGTCCCATATTACATACCTTATACCAGCGATACACCACGGAGGGCGCTTCTCGCCGGCAAGACGCTTCCTTCTTTCATTATGCCTAGATTGAGATTCATTGGCGACATCTGACCATCTCTGCACTGGACAACATCTTCGTTATCTGTCCAATTCGTGTCACTCCATGCGTCAAGAAACCACATGCAGAACGCAGCCACGAATGACATCATGATCCTTCGCTTTCCATTGTTGCGCTTCCGCCAGCTTGATCTGCTGCTCATAACCGCAGGATACCCTTTCAGGCTTAACAGTACGCACACTCCAGCGTGCACACAGGCTGAAAGGTTGTCTTCGAAGCTGAGCATCCCAACCCAGCTCGGATCGACAATCTATCTACATTCGATCACAAGCGACCGCTACTCATCCTCAGCGAGAATTTATGTCTTCAAGTGTCGACGGTGGCGGTGGATATTTTCGCGTTAGACCGTGTCGGCACATACCTCCCCGACACGACTTGACATGGAGCAGTAATCGCGTACGACAGGGTGTTATTCGTCTCACTGGCTACAGGATATCGCCAAAAACCCTGGAACCACCGGGACAACAGCACAATCACCATATCTGGTCACTTGACACTGGGAGCCATGTCAAAGTCAAAAAAGCACGCGATTTAGTGCGTCAACGTCAAGTCAAATCGTCACCGGAGGCGCACACCCCTGCGGAGCCGTTTAATCAAGCTGTTCCTGGTTCCTGGTTTCCACGTCGCCTTGTCTGGTCATTGTCTGGTCATCGGCCGGTCATCGTCGCCAATGACACTGGTCGCCATTAACCCATTCCGAGTCTGCCACCTGGTCGCAACAAAGACCTGGATACGACAGGAGTAATCACCTACAAAGACATGCACACCCTCAGCCCAGTCTCTCTGAGGCGTAGGCCGTGATGGCAACTAGGACGGATGCATTTCTCGCGGATCCAGATCATTGGGAACCACTAAGTATAGGTATGTGCAAAAGATCTAATGGCTGGGGATCAGTGAAAACAAGTGATATACAGATCGAAACAAATGACGGTGAGAAAACATGGCAGACTCCTCGCAACAGGTGCTCGCAGAGTACAGCAGGGAAGCCTCAGATAGTAAGTTGGCCATCGCAGCCATATATCTGTAAGCGCTAGCCCTTCAGTTCCCCAGCGCACTGCGCCGGTATCGCGCTGCCGTCATTCTTCACAGGATCGACGGCCCCAATGAGGTAGGGCCCGACGTACCAGTGACAGTGGGTCGACAGTGGCTGGCAAGCTTAAGGACTGTACATTAAATTTGTTACCATAGAAATGCCACTGTGCCAGCATTTGCCTCGCGGGCGACACCGAGCCCACAGTGGTCGTATACAGGCTTGCGACACTGCCTACGCCGGCGTGTATCCGCTCGGATTATCGGTTGGTGGGTGGGGGTCCGGATGAATTCAGGTTGTCGAATGGTCCTCGCCCCCAATTACTTGCAATTGCTTGCAGCATATACTTTCTCTCTTGTCTGATTTCTCACAGTTTTGCTGGTCTTCAGGAAAATTCAATTAAAAAGAAACAGTGTTTTAAGGTCCTACTTGACAGGGCTGTACTAATGCCGTACGGTCGGGGGAAAATGCAATTAAAAACGAGTCTTATGTGGAGACAAGGTCCTACCAGGGCTCGAACCTGGGTTTCGAGAATGTTCATCAGAATCTCGAGTGATAACCGCTACACTATAGAACCACGCATTCACCTGATGGGTGTGAGTACTCAACTGAGTGACCACAGATGTAAAAGGGCTGCACTGCCCCCTCCAACACACTCGAGATTCCTGACAATCATGCTCCTCCCTTCGATCATGTGGAGGCCCTTGCAGAAAAGCAACAACTTGATTCTGTACACAGCCTTGTTATTCCAATCGACCTTTTCAATGCTGCCCAGGCATGCGAAAAGTTACTATTTTGACTTGTGGCGCGCTGGTAAACTGCCGATCCTCGCAATGATTCTGATCTAACACCGTCATCATGCGAAGTGACCTAGTTGTAATCGCTTCTTATCAGCTTTCTTACGTCGAAATCAGGGCGCCTCCCAAAATCACAGGCGGCCAACGTCAAAATGTACTGGTGATACTATTTGATGAAAGAATGAGATCTTGGATAGTATAGTGCGACTCGCGCTTTGGGCGACGAAATGGAGCGTATCGCCCAAGTGCGTTCGGCTGCGGCATGAGGCCGGCGCTGTGAAGGTATTTCCCGTCAAGGTTCCAGGTCAGGCTCAGTCAACGTGGTGGCGTTCGTATTGCATTGCTCGTCGATATACCAGGTGACATGCCCACCACTAAAATTCGAGTTCTCAAGTTTGTGAGGGCTGAAACGACTGTACGGAATATTAAATGTGCGTATCGATCGTCGCCTGCATCGAAGAGTTTCGGTCATGTGTTCGACTTAAAACATAGGAGACATCGATAATTTATCCGGGGTATGGGGTTTTATCCGGAGTTTCGCAGGCCGCGGGGATTTTTCCCGACCAATCTATAAAAGTTCGACTCTGTGGATGCGAGAGGACAGAATGTGGAGACGATGGATCTGCTGACTGGAACTTACATGACAGCCTCCACAGACTTGAAACACTTGGCGCAGCGTCGCCATACGAGAGTCCTGAACTCGTGAATGGTGCCCGGGCAAAGGGGGTTAACATCGTCTTACACCCGGGTCTATGGTTGTCGGAACGTCGTCAGGTGGGCGCCGACGAGTCGACAGCCTCGTCCGAAATCATGCAACGACCCTGGACTTGATATTCAGAATGAGACATAATATAGTAACACCATTTCTAGTGCCACTACATGACATGGTTTCGAGGGTGTTCAGGAGGCGGTTAATGATCATGCTGCCCAGGATGAAGTTCTTGGCCAGCGGGTGGTTGTCGGAGGTGGATCAGTGGATGTCACCCAGACGAAAGAATTGATCCGCGGCGGGTTGTACCGTTGACTTCGGGATCACGCGACTACACGCGTAAACAAACCGTGTCAAACGGTCAAATCGCCGAGCTTGCCAATGTCCCAAACGCTCGAGGTTCATGACCACGCCGCGTCGAGTTGACGCGTCATCGCCAACTTCCTCATCCCCCACGGGAGAAATGAGCTGAAAAGTACAAGGCGGACTTCAGGATCGTTTGTTTTCCTTGGCCGCGTGACGCTCGTCCAAATTTTCCGAGAAAGACATGGGACCTCGACGCGATACGACCGAATATTGTAATTTCCTGGGTCTCTCGTGTCTTTGGGCTGCTCTGAACGTATAAATGGGAGGCACTTTTGCCTCACAGCCTCACAGCCTCATCATGAAGTTCTCTCTTACTTTCGCGTCTTTGCTTGTGGCTGTGACTTCCATTGAAAAGGCGCACGCCTGGTTCCGCGTTCCTTGCAACGTTCCTCTCGTACATGGTATGTCATATATCTCCTGTATTCTGCCACGGCCCATTGAGCGAGCGAAATTTTCTTTAGACCGCGTCGACCCGATCATCAGCCCTCAGTCGAACCCCTCCAACCACGTCCACGTACGTTGTTCGGCCGTCGCTTGGGATTTTTTGACACTGTTTCATAGACCGTTCACGGTGCTAGCAGTATGCCCACTCTTATTCAGCCCGTTGATGCATAGGTTCACGAACGCCTCGCCGCAGACTTTGCCCGCGACAGTACTTTTAATTCCCTGCGCGCCTCCAGGTGCACATCGTGCACGGTCAAGGATGTAAGTGCCCGGCGTTCGATCGACGGAATATGCCGGCCCACTCACATTTCATCTTCAGGACTTGTCCAACTATTGTAATCATTTTCAATCGGCTCCGAAACAGTTCATGCTCACGAACCGCATTGCACAGGGTTCCCCAAGCTCTATTTCCAAGACCCGAGGACCAAGCAGTTTGAGAATGTTCCCAACGGAGGCAAGTAATCCCTGTAACGCTGAATCTCAAGTCTGACAGTTCTCCAGGCCTCCTCATCTACTATCAGAATCGGGGTGAGGATGCCGCGAGGAACGGAGGAAAGGGCATCAGGGCCTTCCCCGCTGGCTTCAGGATGATCAGCGGTAACCCACGCTCTCGTTCAAAGAAGTATGATCTCCATTTTCATCCGATAATGGCCACCTGACCATCGTCAGGTACCCCGTGGGGCAAGGAACTCAGGAAGAGCTGCGCGAGCGCGCCAATCACTGGGAGTGCCTCCGCTACACAACCAATCAACCAAGTTATGCCAACACCAGAGGCGAGGGTTTCCCGTGGACTGACTGTGAGGCTGGTGAGTTACATTTCGACTACTGAGTGAGTTTGAACGATTGACCCACGAGATATCCAGGATTCAACGCGCGTATACACATGCCTGGTGTGTATTCTCACTCAATTCCTGTCTTGTTCAAGAGAAGTTAACTCGTTGGTAGCCTGTTGGGACGGCAGGAACCTCGATTCTCCTGATCATACCACCCATGTTGCTTATCTTTCGGAAATCGATAACGGCAAATGCCCCCCCAGTCACCCTGTCACCCTCTTGAAGATTCTCTATGAGGTCAGGTTCCTTCCACGCGGGCCCATGCCTTTTTCTGACGACTTCACTTTCCATAGGTCACTTGGGATGTCACAGCATTCAAAACCAGGTGGAACCCTAGTGTCGATAAGTGGCCCTTTGTCTGGGCTACAGGGTACAATCGTTAGATTTCCCCATTTTGCACCCTCTCACAATCCTCCACAGCGACCCCACTGGCTACTCTTGGCACGGAGACTTCCAGAACGGCTGGGACGTCAATGTCCTCCAGAATGCTATCGACCGGTGTGACAACGTCAACGATCAAACTGGAAATGGCGAGCTCTTGCATTTTCCTCCCAAAAAGCGTGGCTGATTATATTTTATGGTCGTAGGTATCACCGAGGCCTGCCCCTACTTTACCCTGCAATCTCCCGCTGCCGCTGCCCAGTGCAAGGCCAACCCTGCCGTCAATGAGCAGGTTAACGGCGTCCTGAACAGGCTTCCTGGGTGAGGATTTTTTTTACTATGAGAAACCCAAGCCCTACTGAATATCTCCACAGCTGCAACCCGATTCAAGCCGGCCCTGGTGATTCTACCTTGTACAATGCTTCCAACTGCCCCATCTAGGGTTCGTCGAATGAATCGTTACCTACCTTTTCTTGACCACAATTCCTGTTGATGAATTTGTACAAGTCTTTGTGTGAAATATATACCTGTTGTATGTGTCCCTTCATTCCCCGAATCGGCGGCCTTGAACTTCTCGCAAGGTACCTTGCTATCTTGCTGGGATTTTGTATGGCGCAGTAGCAGGCTACGTCACGTAGCGGTAGGACTCCGCCTAAGTGCTCAGTGTACTCCTCTGGTGCCGACAGCAGGGTTGCTTTGAGAAATACTAGCTATCCCCGCCTCGAGGATTTGAAGTGTGGCGTCCTCGTGCGTGTGGGGAACTGCGTCACAGTAGAGCAGATAACTTTAATTTGAGAAATCTCGTTAAAGGCTTCGAGGAGTTGCGGCTCCGCTTCGTGAACGCAAACCAGCTTGGTGCCGCGCGATATTCGACTGCTGATGTTGAAAACAGAATCCATATCCAGTGGACGTGCGTTGCTTCACCGGAGTGAACGACAAACGCATTACGAGTCTGCCTCCTGGTTGCAACAAAGGGATACGACAGCAGTAAGTAATCCCCACCTACAAAGACACATTTTCCACCCCATTCCTCAAGTCTCCCTGAGGCGCCAACGGCAGTTTGTGGCCAGGAACGCCTAACGGCATTCTTCCTTCGCCCAAGCGTGAGTATTCCTAGGTTGTCATGAACGGGTAGCGTTGCAAATGCGGCTTGGTTTGGTCATCATGTAATTGTCGCGCAATAGACATCGTTGACGTCGACCATCTACGACGTGATTACGTTTTCGAATCAGGAGAGCTGGGAATCAATGACAACGCGTCATATGCAGATCGAAACAAATGACAGGGAGAGCATGGTAGAGTTTTCGCAAAAGGTGCCCGCAAGGAAGTGTACAACAAGCAATTGGTCCAGGAAAGCCACAGGCGACATTGCCGAAGATGCACTGCGAGGTTTCGAAGCACGCACAGAGACAACTTGGCTATCGTGGAAAGCCCTTCATTTCTCCGACGCGTGGATACCCAAAAAATTTGGCTAGAAGGCCCCGTCGCCGTTGCGCTAGCGTACTTGACGTATTCTTCGGGGGATCAGCGGCCAACGAGCTAGGGGACGTACTTGACGGTGGGCTGGCAGCGGCAGTGGAACACACGGCTCGCCAGGACACATTTGTTACCATAGGAACCCCACTATGCCAGCATCCAGCGCATCGCCTGAGCAACGATTCCTCATGGCCATATACAGGGCCTACAGGCTTGCTGCCTTGTCTACGCCGGCGTGTATCTGCTCGGATTATCGCGTTAGGGTGAGGGTCCAGATGAGCCCAAGTGGTTGATTGATTGACCCTCGCCCAAACACGGCCTTCAATACGGGGAGCATACTACTTAGCATAGATGAGCTATGTGCAAAAGATGCGTCCAGAATTTGGCGGGTGATGCGGGCGTCACACTGCACGTGAATCCATCACATCTCCATCACATCGGCAATAATTTTAAATGGAGCGCGTTCCCCGCGTTCGGGGTGAGGTATGGGGATGGCGTTATGATGGTCTTTCCCGTATACATTCCAGATAAATCAACGTGGTATGCATCGCTCGTCGAGACTCAACATGCCAGGTGACCGCGAAAATTCGAGTGTTCAAGTTAGTTAGGGCTACATTGTAAGCTGTATTTCGTTCCCGGCACCGAAGAGTTTCGGTCATTTGTTTGATGTGAATATATGAGCGGGGCCATGAAGTGCACGGTTCCACCATTGGTTCACGGACGATATCAGTGTGGGTCCTTCTCAAGCCGTGGGGATTCTTTCCAACTACTCTAGAAAATTTCAACTCTCTGGATGCTAGAGAACAGATCCTAGAGCGGGGAACACAGCCCGACGAGCAATTGTGGAGACGATGGGTCTGCTGACTTGACAGCCTGCACTGACTCGAACCCTTGGCGCAGTGTCGCCATACGAGTCCTTGACTCGTGAATGGTCCCAGGCCTAAGGGCCGTTAACTCACTCTCAGACCCGGGCCCGCTCACTGTAACGTTGAAAATTGACGGAACATCGTCAAGTGGATGGTCAGGCCTTCAGGCCTCATCCGCAACGACCTTGGACTTGATATTCAAAATGGGATATAATGCTGGGGTACATAACACCATTTGTAGTACCACCATATGACGATCGGCTCGTGGTCTCAAGAGTGGCTGTGGTTAATTATCACGCTGAAGTGGATCTAGGATTAAGTGCATAGCCAGCGGAATGTTGTCGGAGGTGTATCAGTGGGTGCAGGATGACATGTGTTCCGGTCACAAAGACAAAAGCAAGACAAAAGTACTACGAAACCCTGATCCGCGGCGGCTTCTGCAAGCTTTCGATTTGTGGAGAGAGTCCGAAGGAGACGGATTGAACTTGAAAGTTTGAAGGACGAATTGAATTGCCGGCATCACGCGACGACACGCGTAAACAAAGTCCGTCAAATCCTCGAGCCCTTGTGTTGTCTAATGTCCGCATTGCTTCAAACTCTCAAGGGTGATGATCACGCACGCGTCTACCTGACGCGTCATAGCCAGCTTCTTCATCCCCCACAGGCGAAACCAGCTCGAAAGTCCAAGGTGGACACCAGGATCGTTTGTTTTTTTCGGCCGCGTGATGCTTGTCCGGATTTTCCGAGAGGGACATGGGATCTCGACGCATGGCCAAATGTTTTTCTTGTCTGAGTCTCGCTCGTCTTGGGGATCCTCTGAACGTATAAAGAGGAGGCAATTTTGCCTGAAAACCTCACAGCCTCACCATGAAGTTCTCTTTTACTTTCGCGTCTTTGCTTGTGGCTTTGACTTCGATTGAAACGGCGCACGCCTGGTTCCGCGTTCCTTGCACGCTTCCTCTCGTGCATGGTATGCCATATATCTGCTGTATCTCTGCCACGACCCATTGAGCGAGCGAAATTGTCTTTAGACCGCGTCGACCCGATCATCAGCCCCCAGTCGAACCCCTCCAACCACGTCCACGTACGTTGTTCAACCGTCTCTGGGGGCTTTGCTGACACCTTTATGTAGACCGTTCACGGTGCTAGCAGTATGCCCACTGTTATTCAGCCCGTTGATGCATAGGTTTACGAACGCCTCGCCGCAGACTTTGCCCGCGACAGTACTTTTAATTCCCTGCGCGCCTCCAGGTGCACATCGTGCACGGTCAAGGATGTAAGTGCCCGTTCGATCGACGGAATCATGCCGGCCCACTCACATTTCATATCCAGGATTTGTCCAACTATTGTAATCATTTTCTATCGCCTCCGAAACAGTTCATTACTCACGAACCGCATTGCACAGGGTTCCCCAAGCTCTATTTCCAAGACCCGAAGACAAAGAAGTTTGAGAATGTTCCCAATGGAGGCACGTAATCCCTGTAACGCTGAATCTCAAGTCTGACAGTTCTCCAGGCCTCCTCGTCTACTACCAAAATCGCGGAGAGGATGCCGCGAGGAACGGAGGAAAGGGCATCAAAGCCTTTCCCGCTGGCTTCAGGATGATCAGCGGTAACCCGCGCTCTCGTTCCAAGAAGTATGATATCTCTATTTTCATCCCATGACGGCCACCTGACCTGACCATTGTCAGGTACCCCGTGGGGCAAGGAACTCAGGAAGAGCTGCGTGAGCGCGCCAATCACTGGGAGTGCCTCCGCTACACAACCAATCAACCGAGCTATGCCAACACCAAGGGTGAGCTTAATTTAGTCACAATCCGATTGATGTTCTCAATGCACCGGACAGGCGAGGGCTTCCCGTGGACCGACTGTGAAGCTGGTGAGTTGGATCTCGACTAAGTTTGAGTAATTGGCCCACGAGATCTTCAGGATTCAACGCGCGTATCCACATGCCCGGTATACTGTCACACACTGTTTTCCTGTTCATGAGAAGCTCACTCGTTTGCAGCCTGTTGGGACGGCAAGAATCTCGATTCTCCTGATCACACCTCCCATGTTGCCTATCTTTCGGTCATCGATAATGGCAAATGCCCCCCCACTCACCCCGTCACCCTCTTGAAGATACTCTATGAGGTCAGGTTCCTTCCATGCGGGCCCGTGTCTTCTTCTGACTTTACCTTTACTCCCGAAGGTCACTTGGGATGTCACAGCATTCAAAGCCAGATGGAACCCTAATGTCGACAAGTGGCCCTTCGTCTGGGCTACAGGGTATAATCCTTCGATTTCCCCATTTTGTACCCTCTCACAACCCTCTACAGCGACCCCACTGGCTACTCTTGGCACGGAGACTTCCAGAACGGCTGGGATGTCAATGTCCTCCAGAATGCTATCGACAAGTGTGACAACGTCAACGATCAAACTGGAAATGGCGAGCTCCTCGCGCTTTTGTTTTCGGGAAAGAATTGCTGATATTTTATGGTAGGCATTACTGAAGCCTGCCGCTACTTTACCCTGCAATCCGCCGCTGTCGCAGGCCAGTGCAAGGCCAACCCAGCCGTCAATGAACAGGTTGACGGGGTCCTGAACAGGCTCCCTGGGTGAGGATCTTTTTTTGTATAACCACCCCAATATTTCCTTAACATCTCGATAGCTGCAACCCGATTCAAGCCGGCCCGGGTGATGCTACTTTGTACAATGCTTCTAACTGCCCCATCTAGGGTTTGTCGAATGAATAGCCACCCTCGACTCTCTTTACTATGATGCCCGTTGATAACCTGTGAATGTTTTTGTGTGAAATATATCCCTGTGTTGTGTGCTCTCGCATCGACCGTTTTGGTGGCTTGGAACGTTTCTCGCAATTTGCCACGAGTCCGCCAATGAGCCAATCTTCAATACGTAGGACTACGACTGGAAGGTTGGCGCGAAATGAACTGCGCCACAGCTCAACTTCTTCTGGTGCCGGCATTGTAGTCGCGAGCATGCATACCTCTAGCGTGAGAGCGGACAAATGATCATTGATGTGAAGATGATGACAATACACATGAGGGTATGAAGTACAGGAAATGGATTGGAACCGATGTGTATGCAGGAGCATGAGTCAGACGAGAATGTCCATGGTAAATCAATGTGCGACGAGTAATTCCCTGAAGTCGCTACCCCAAGACCCCCTCTTCAGCTCCCCGGCGAACGCATCAAATCGAGGAGAGACGCCGGTTCCAACCTTGCTCAGCGCCACCACAGCACGCAGCGCGCTTCTCTGCAGCTCGGCAGCGCGTTCCAAGTCTTGCTTGACGGTATCCTTGTTGACGGTCGCACCCTGCATCGTTTTTTGCAAAATTGGTGTGGCCTCGTCGAGGCGCTGAGACACCGCGGCCGGCGCAACCTGGGCGAGCCGGAAGAGCAACATGTGCGAGATGACCTTGACTTCGTCCGAGTCGTCTGAGAGCCCAGGAATCACACGGCCGAGGAACTCATGCAGGTCAAGCTTGGCCAGGCATGTGTCGAGCTATAGATGGTCCATTGTGAGCATGCGCAGCTTCTGCTTCATGACAAGAGCAACTGACCAATGTGTACATTGTTTCGTAAGCAGTCTTCCGCGCCTCGAGACCATCGTCAACCTTGTGCGTCCAGGGACCCATCTGAACTGTACGGATGAGCTCGGGATTGACAACGGTTTCCTTGTAAAGGCTTGGTAGGAGGGTGGGTAGATGCTCCCGGATGAGGTGAGGTTTGGTGCGAGCGGCAGAGTTGAACGAAGAGAGTGCCAGGCGACGGACAGTCTAAAATAAGCGGATCGCATTAAACTTGTGTAAAGTCGATTGTCTTGAAAACTCACGAGATCGACGTCAAGCATCAAAGACAGGAAATCAACCAGCAGCGGCGCTAGTAGCTCGTCGTATGATTGCGTCGTGTCTGCGAAGGTGTACCGGATGGCGGACACGACGGTGGCCCTGGTTGAAGCATTGGGATCCCGGATACGAGCCTAGTCGATCGGTTAGTCCAATGTCCACGGGATATTCATGGATCACATACGTGAAGCTGCGGCAGATATCTTGATGGATGGGTCGTGGCGAGCTTACCAATGCACGCCGCAGCCACGTTTCTCGTAGTTTCCTCAGAGTTCTCGGAATTCTCAAATAGAGGGACCCAAAGCAGGTCTGCGACACCCTCGAGTTGTCCTTGCGAGCAATGAGTTACAACCTGGAGAGGCAATTAGTAAGTTGTACCAATACTGGGGCGGGCATATGTACCTCTTTCAATGCGTGAAGAGATAGAAGGCGCTTCTTCGAATCGCTTTTCACTAATTCTACGATACTAGGTAAGAATTGATGGAGGTTTCCAATGGCGATGTTTCCTATGTGGCATGATCAAGGTCAATTTGGCCCGCAAAACATTCTTGATGTCGCTTACCAGCAGCAAAGGCAGCCGCAATGCGCACTTCTTCTTGTTCTGAAGTAAAGTGATCGATCGCGTTCGTGAATACCTCTTTCTGGGGAGTCATGTCGCTGTAGTAAGTGTTTAGATGAGTGATCTGCTGGATGAAAATAGAAAACGAACATGAAACGACCAAGCTCGCCTACGATCAAGAGACTCAACACCACGAGCGAAGACTTGGCCTTCGATGACTTCTGGGATTACGGTATCGATGGTTAGAATAGAAACCAGCTTGCAGGAGGCAGAGTGGAACACACCTTAAGATGCTTGGAATACTCTGCTATCGTTCCTGCGGCGACGTTGTGCTGGCTTTGCACGACCTGCCCAATGCACCTTGCGACATTTGAAGGGCTGGCCTCCGCCTTGGGCGCCTTCTCAACGAAAATAACGAGATTGGGAACAACATGGGTCGAAATTTGGTCATCGGCTTCAACCAGAGCGGAAAAGAAGGCAAGAAGATTGTCCAGGGCAGCGCCCGACAGAAGCGGCGAGTGAGCGATGTTGTAGATGTCCAAGAGGAGGTCTTTCTCGACTACCGGGAAGGTGGTCTTCGGAGACAATTTCAAGAGAAGTGCCAAGATTACCAAAGATTGCGAGAGCAGAGCAATATCAGAGATGGAGATGTATGGCTTCACCTGTGAGACCAAAGTCGGTGAAAGCTCTGGTGGTATGCCCGAGGTGTACCTGTAACAACGATGAACATGGTGTTTGAGCATGAAACTAGAACAAGTTCGACCTACCCTTTGAGCAGAACGTCCAAAGCGACGAACATCTCAGGTTTTCCTTGACGCCCACTTTTCTTCAGGAGGTTCAACAACCAGTCAACGCATCCGTTCACCCAGGCATCCCCAACAGAGACCTCTCTAGCCACTTTGGTCACGACCTTGACAGCGCCGTCAGTCTTTCCTGTCTGTCTGCAGATCGATTCCCATTCTTTGCCGCCCTTACTCCGTACAGAATCAGTCGCACATATCCATAGATCGGCAATGACATCCTCGGCGCAAGTGCGCACCTCCGCGTCGGTGTCATGGCTGCTCAACTTCGAGACAGCCTGCTCGTACACGGTATCGGTCCAATCAGCTCCCTTGACAGGCTTGAGCGCATTGAGAAGCGACGAGAATAGGCGGAATGACTCGGATGCAATTCGAGGATGGCGCTCTCCCAGAGACTTGAGGAGAACGGGCGTAAGGGTAGGAAGAGATGCGGAGAACGTTGGAGGAGAATGAGTCGAAACGTAGAGACCCAGGAAAGATAAGCAGGTGAGGTGAAGTGTCGAAGTGGATGTGGTAGGAGGTTGCGAAAGGATGGTCTTTGAGGTGGAGAAAATCAAGGGAACTTGAGTTGACAAGGATCCAGGTAACACCGTGAGCAATGCGTGGAGCAGGCTGAAGCCAGCCTGAAGGGTTGCAGGGGGTGTCTTGGCGGATTTGAGTTGGTTCAGCAACGCTTTCGAGAGAGATGGGACTTGATATTTCAGAAGACTGTATGGGCCCTCTTCAATGTCCATAGTTTCGGTATCCCGCTTCCTCTTGCCTCGAACGGTAGCATCGTCTTTGATCTGCAGACCGCCATACACAGCTGTCTGGTTCAAGAGAGTGGCATAGGTCGCCCACACTTCCAGGCGGACGGTGGATTCACGGTCACCGAAGCGAGAGATGAGGACTGGGGAGACGGATTTGTATAACGAAGTGAGCAGTTCAGGGCGTGTCCCGATGACCGCAGCCAGGAGTTTCGTGGCGGAACGGCGAATCTTGTACGACGTGTCTTCGTCATCGGAGTACCTGATTAAAGAGTCAATCGAGATCGCCTTGAAGGCGGCATCGAACGCACTCGTCATCAAGGTCAGCTTCGTCGTCGTCTTCGTCTTCATCGACCTCCATTTCCTCGTCCTCGTCATCACCGGCGTAGTTCTATGCTGACATGAGGATACGTTGCTTTGATTGACAACGCAAACACATACCGGGTCGTATTTAATAAATTGGTTGCCCGTCTGGACGATCACATCCAGGTATGGCGTTGCCTCCGCAGGACACCTCAATAAAATGGCTTCCAGTGCCTGTACTGAGAGTGAATAAAAGGCACTTCGCTAATTTGTTGTTCTTTTACCTGAAGAGATCCCTCTCGCAATTCCTCATCGTCCTTTTGAACAGCCTTCAATATCCCGGGGACGATCTGACTGAGAGCCGGGGCGATTTGGAGAGGTGAATGACGGGCAACGGCCGCCACCAAGCTCACCGTCGTTCTCTGCTTCTCGATATTCGCAGACTCGTCGAGGAAAGGAAGTACACTAGTTTGTAGCAGGTCGTTGAAAAGCTCCGGCTGTGATATGGGGACATATTGCGATAGCGTGATAATGACGCGCTTCCTGACGACGGGGCGTCCATGAGACAGAAGGGGTGCAAGCACAGTCAACGGTGCCGGGTCGAATTCTGCGGTGGCAAGCAAAGACGGGAAACGGCTGATGAGGATCGACAAGATGGAAAGAGTTTCAACAAGCGCCTCGGGAGGTGTCTGGGGCTGCATGGCAAGTCAGTACCCTCACGTCCCAATTCAGATGGCGGGCTCACGTTCTGAATCTGGCCAAGTAGTTTGGGCGTCAATTTGCCGCATGCCGTCACGGCGACTTTGCCATCCGGTGGCAGCTCAGCCGTTATAGTTTTGAGTGCTGAGGGATATGCTAAGCGAAGGTAACATCATCACAGGCAGGGTCATCTTCTCACCAAGGCCTGAGATATCGCGAAGCTCCTCGTCCTTTCCGCCAGAAAAATCGATCAGCTTGTCCACCACCATCTCCATCTGCGGTTGTTTGATAATCTTGATCAGTTGTCCCAGACTGTGGCACGACCATGAGCCCAACGATTCACACAGAGACGATCGTAACAAACATACCACTTGACCGCCTGATTCTTCACTTCAGATATCTTATCCTCCACAAGCGCCAGGACTTGTTTCAGGACCTTCGTCTCCACAGCTTCTTCGCCGAGATAGCATTGTGGATCTTGTCTGATCTCTGTCATCAAGTCATTCAGGCCCATGAACCTGTCCAAAAAGCATTAGAATGATACATTTGGGGAAAAGAACGCGTCTACCTGAAGTCCTGGTCCGGTGACTGCATCTAATTATTCACTATGGTCAGCGTCAAAAGACCAAGATGCTGTGAGCCGCAGGTACCTTCTCGATTAGACTGTTCATGAGATACCCTTTCGTCATCTTGATCGCGTGTACAGACGACTGTCGTGGTCGTAGTTACTAGTCGAAGAGTTGGAAGAGTTGGAGTGTCAGTGTCACGGTCTCTTGTAAGGTAGGGGACGTCCATATCCCGCCAACGTCACATGATGTTACTTTTTTGTGACGATTACACCAAATTGGGCGAAATAGCATCGTGAAACCACAAGATGAGGAGATCTCTTATGTTTCGAGGACCTTGTACAAAATCGGCCTCCAACAAGTTCTGCATTAGCATGTAAGGAGTGAGGATCCAACATATTAAAGCCTGATTGTAAAAATTGAATGTGAAATATCGAAAATAAGGTAAAGAATTATACAATGAATAATCTCAAAGGCCTCGACGGCACTGAGAGAGGTATGTAGGTAGAGATGCTATAGATGGACTTTGCAAGATGGGGTGTGGCTGGAGGAGGTGGTTC